>JBBPNP010000312.1:0-29218 GCA_038090955.1 Xerocomellus intermedius
GGACGGGGTGGGCGGAAGGGGCGTGCGGGGCCCTTGGAGGTGGGGGCTGGAGAGACGCTCGTGCCGGTGGGACCTTTTGTGGGTAGCGTGGGCTGGCCTACGACGGGGGGTCCACTCGACCCGGCGAACCCTGAGCCGTGCGGCGTGCGCGAGCGCGAGCAGGGACGGGAGTGGTCTCGCGCGCGTGGGGATGTGGGGACCGTCGGCCCGTCGAGTCCTGCCAATGTGTCGCCTGCGCGCGGTGCTGGCACGCGGTCCGTGCCGAAGGAACCCCCCCTCCTGACGGGCAGATGGAGCAACGTTCCCCGGGCCCTGGCGGTGGACGCGTCGCCATTCCATCCGTGCGATACGACCCGCTCGCTGGGTCACCTGTTCGCGGTAGACAACAACAGCGCGCAAAGGAATGCCCAAGAAGAAAACCGCAGCCCGACGAGGACGGGACTCCCATCCCTCGCAAGCGCCTTATCGAACGAGTCTCTGGACGAGCACGTCAACCTGACCGGGCTCGGACCCGGCGACGCAGCCGAGTGTCTACTCCCACCCGTGCTGCAGCCGTTGCGACTGCTGGGTCCCGTCCCGTCCGACTTGGATTCACCAGAACCCCCGCCATCGTCGTCGTCGTATCCGTTCCAGATCGACCCGGTGCTGCTCTCGTTCAACTACCCGGGACTGGGTATGTCCTCCGAGTCTGGGTTTGCGGCCGACTCTCAGGGGGCCGACGCGATACCCCTTGCCCTGGGCATGCCATCCGAGGCACACGGTCATCGAGGCACATACGGTATCATGACTCGGAACCGGCACGTCCCTGGTCTCTGTCATCTACGACGTGCCCCGTCGGACGAGAGCACGAGCACGAGCATGTATCGCATGAATATGCCTGCGCTGGATCCGTCTCGGGAATCGGACTCGCCAGACTCGAGTTTCGAACGTGCCGCTTCTTATACGACCGACTCTGGTGCTGCTGCCACGTTGCCGTTCTCGCTCTCGGCGGAATTCATGGCGCAGAGTCGATGTGGACCCCGGTACGGCTATCGAGACGGACCGTTCGCCATGCTCTATCATTCAAGTTGCTCGGCAGACGAGGTGGGACGGGAACTCGACGGACCACTTTCCTTTTCGATCATGACGGACACATAACGCACAGGATCCTCTCTATTTGCACAAGGAATGTTTCATTTTTCGGTTCCACTGATGTAAAGCTTTTTTATGGACATGCCCACATTTTCACGACATTGGAATATGTACACGATCATCCTCCATTCCCTGCGGGTAAAAAAACCAGTCCGAGTGATGATACTACGATACAGACATATAAGGTTGAATGGAGATTTTTGTCATATAATCTGTGATGAATGGAAGCAAAGAAACGTGGACTTTGGACGGCGGACAGAAAACAACCAACCAAAACAGCAGTGACAAGGGTGTCAGGTCGACCGACTTGAAAACCTAGAGCAGGGTAGACATAAACAGTTGAACACGAGATGGTCAAAAAGTGGCAAAAAGAGAGAGCGGACAAAAGATTACAAGTGTACGGTAGGGTATGAAGGAAATTGCGAGTGCGGCCGCGACGCGAGACAGCATGGCGTAGCGGCCTAAGATAGAGGTACCTGCCAATACCTCAACTTTGAAGATCTGCCCTCCTAGTAAACGGTAGCATCAGCACATACAGCATGAGATGGAACGACAAGCGCACGTACTCTCTGATGTTGTCGTACAGGAATTTGTAGCTTCGTAGGTTGCCTTTCAAGCGACGGATATCGAGACTATAGGTATCTTTGAGGCGATCTATCCGTGTGAGTTCAACCGAGAAGCGGACTTCATCCCCTGCGTCCTGCGTAGCATCGCCATAGATAGGCTCTGCAACACCGGACGGGGTGGGTTCTACAGGCGAAGGCGCAGTTGTAGGGTTCTCGTCATCCAGGGATAACGAAGGCTGTGAAGAGGCCACCCCAGAAACCTGAGATGACTGTCTTCGCATGAGGAGACCCTTAAGCATGCCACCAGGGGAGGGATGGGACGGGACGGGAAGACCACGTTTATCGACCTACAACCCCCATTATCAGCTACTCTAGAATAACAGGTAGAGGGTTGACTTACGCCATTAGATGCCGCTGATCCGACCATCGTGAATGCTGCCAACCCACTCCCACTTCCGACTGTGCTGAAGCCCAACCCAATTGCCCCACCACTCTTTCTCCTCTTTGCACGGACGCATCTATATTTATATTCACTTTCGGCCTTGATGTCCATACCCATTTCCTCCAAAATTTTGCAAACATGTTTGATAACTTCTGGAGGTGGTCGGGTGGTGATCGTTGTCTGATCAACAGCACCATGATGGATGCGCAAGACGTCCTTGGTAGGAGTAGAAGCGTTGAACTTCCACCCAGCCCTGGAGAACGAGAATGAGGTCTCCCCAGCAGATCGACCATGATCTCCATTCCTCTCCAACTCCGTCTTGGAACTCGGTGTCGGAATCTGCGAGCGCGACGAGAGATCCGTGCCAGCACGCATGCTCCCCGGATCAGGGGACTCTTCTCCGTCGGGCTTGACGTTGCTTCTTTTCCTGAACCATTGCATAACGTTGCGAGCCTTGGTCGTCGATGCGGGCATATCGTGGGTCTGATGTCCGTCCTTCGCCACGCTAGGGAATACGGTACCACGGTTGGTCTGCGAAGGAGAAGCAGTGGAAGACGGTGGCAATTGCTTCTCGAGATCGCGGTTTTCCTTGGCGGGAGTCTCACTAACGGGAGTTTTACCCTTCCGTGACTTGATGCTGCGGCTGAAGGGCTCGACCATCACAGTAAGAGTGTTCCTCCTGTTCTTCTTGGCCGAGTCGGTCGGACTGGATGAGACTGGGCTCAAAAGAGCGTTCTTGGAAGTGTCGTTGGTGCTTGTAACCGTCGACGATGCCCTCTTCTCTTCCGCCACTGGCGTACTAGCAGCCGAGCTTTCAGATGGGACACGGGACCGCATGCCATTGGCGGTGGATTGGTCTCCGTTTGTACCGAATATCTTTCCGAGCCCAAACTTGTCCACCGACAAACCTTTGCGGTGACGGCTTGACCCAGAACCTGTGGAGCTAGTAGTAGTGTTGACAGACTTGGAGGACTTGTCCTCCGCGTTCGTGGCAGGAGAAGGACTGGCTGGAGAGATGGCAACCGAAGGTGTCTGGGGCAGGTTTTCGCGTAGCGCCGCAGAAGGAGTGAGGTGGATCGTATCGACACGGGAAGGAGCAGGAGTAGATGGAGCAGGAGGAAGCGGCTTTGGTGTAGACCTCACTGCATCGGTAGAGGGTACCACAGAGACCTTCTCTCCAGGTGTACGGGGAGCGGTATGGGTTCCGGAAACCGTACGATCGCGAGGTTCGCCACCCTGCTTGGAGCTGGGGCGGGTAGATGGGGCTTTTCCATGGCTGGATCTGGGTACCTGCTCCTGCGGGTGAGGATCGCCGGGGTACTCCACTTGGATGGTGTGCCGGAAACCTGTGGCAGCTTTTTTCTTCCCAGGATCTGCAGGAGGTTTTGCAGAACCGTTGGGAGGGTAAGAGGAGTCGATATCTTGGATATTAGGAGTGACTGGTGGTCCCTCATCTGGTAACAAGATTGTGACAGGAATGTTGACAGTACTTGAAGGTGCGAACGGATCGTCATCAGGACCCATAGACGTAGCGGGGGTGACAGCGAGCGAAACAGCATTACGAGAGTGAGGTGCAGGGGGAGATGATGATGAGTATATCGACTGGTCGACGGACGTCTCATAGAGGTATTCTGGTTGACCAGCGGGTAAATTGTCTCTATATGAGTGGCTCCTTGGACTCGTGGAAGAAGTGGTGACATTAAGCATGCCATCGACACGAGCACTTTGGGTACGAGCAACCCTGCTGGGCTCTGATTGAGCTGCAGCGGCTTGGCGCATCTGTCTCTGGTAGGCAAGTCTCTTCATCTGGTGTTGTTCCATGGCGGCGTGCTCAAGATCATCCACGCCGTTGGAGAAGATGTGCGCGTAAGCTGACAGCCAAGGATGTGCCATGATCGACCGTAAATCTGCACGACGCGTAGGATCTGGGACGAGCATCATGGACAGGAGGTCTCTGGCTTCCGCAGAAACATATTCAGGGAAAGAGAGGGGGGTATTAACAATATACTTGTACAGGAGATTGATGTTGTCGCCATCAGGGTTAGCGGGGTCGTCGTCAAAGGGGAGATAGCCTGCAAGCATGGCATATAGGATGACGCCACAGGACCAGATATCGACAGCGGAACCCACGTAAAGGCCTTCAGAGATGACTAGTTCCGGCGCAGCATAGCAGGGAGAACCACAGCTGGTCTGCATGAGATCGTCGGTACGGTGTTCGAAACGGTTAGCGAATCCAAAATCTGTGATGATGACGTTACGGTTGCGGTCGAGGAGTAAGTTTTCGAGTTTGAGATCACGATGAACGATTTTCTTTTGATGAATGTACCAGACGCCAGAGATGAGCTGTGAAAAGAGTTTTGCAGCATCTTTCTCCTTGAGGTAGCGGTGGGCCAAGATGTGGTCAAAAAGCTCGCCACCTGAGGCGTACTCGAGAATTATGCCAATGTACTTGTCTGTTTCAATGACATCGTACAGCCGGACGATATTCGGATGCTTCAAGGTCTAAGGGCAAGTCAATGCCAAATCCATCGGCGAAGAAGAATGCTTACTCGGAGGACTTCAATCTCACGCTCCACCTTTGACATGCGCACGGAGCTATCGATGTTGCCCCGCCGTATTAATTTTACGGCCACTTCTTCGCCCCATTGACTGTGCAAGCCGAGTTTGACCTTGCCGAACTCGCCCTCTCCGACCGTCTGCAAGAGTAGATAGGGACCGAACTTGGGAATGCTCCTCCTCGGATGTGCCGCAGCATAGGCTACAGCAGCCGGGTGGGAGTACACGTCACGATATCCAGGTTGATCATCAGCTTGATGTTGAGGAGAGACGACCTGGTGAGAGGCTCTTTGTCTTCTGGATGAAGGTTGATGGTTTGAGACGGGCGATGGCTGGGCTGAGACGGAGACAGCACGAGAGCCGCCATGCTGCCGCGAAGAGCCAGGGTGGGAAGGGTCAGGGATTTGGAGATTGCTCATTGCGCCTAGAAGGGAAGAACCAGACGGAGAGAGACGGGGTTCGGTGTATGTCTATGGTTTCTTTGGAAAGCAGGCAGATTGTTGGATCCGACGTGACGAAAGCTTATAGACAGAAAACAAACGCGTCCGCGTGGGGCTGCCTTAGCTGGATGACAGAAGACAACGAAAAGGGCACCGGTCCAGGACCGACACTCACAGGTTGTCCACGACTCCGCGACCGATGCTGGGAGGAGAAGAACAAGTTCAGGAATGGCAAATTCCAACCTGACAAAGGACCCTCCCGCAAGCAAACGTGCGAATTAATGGGGCTCTCTATCTCCTTCGGCTGTATCATGTCAGGTCCCGCTAAAATTTTCAACGCACCAGACTCACCTGGTTCCTTGCCCTCTCCCGCCACCGTCCAACGTCCAAGGCTCTCTCTCGTACACGACACGAAATCTAACAACAACCCCTCCGAGCCATCTGTCAGATGTTCAGGCGCTCTTTCAATTTTAAAGCTCCGAGTGGTCCCGACGGAAGCGACATACGGGCCGAACCGTGCCGAGCCGTGCCGAGCTCTAAGACGTACTTATGACGCATGTATGATTGGTCTAGTTAAATTAACAGGGGACTAGACATGTAGCTCCACCTTCCCGGTTCCCCAAAGCGCTTCTTGCAGCTCCTTGTCCGCCAAAGCTGGCTCCACCCACTCCTTGATGAATTTGTCCACCTGTTCCGGTGCCCTCCCGATGAACGTTTGTGGATCCAACAATACATTCAATTCCCCTTTGATGGGATCAAAGTAAGCATCCCCTCGGACACGTTCAATGAGATCGTTCTCGAGTCCCAGGTTTTTGACCTGGTGCGCAGCCTCGTGGGAGAGAACCTATCCAAACGAAGAATAACGGAAACGATGAACGTAGCGAGAATTAATGATCATGCATCACATCACCCCTGACAACAGATATCGGCTTACTCTGATCTTCTCATGTGCTTCTTGCCTATCACCACCCTTTTTGACGATAGCCATGATCAGGTTTTCGGTTGCCATGAATGGAAGCTCTTGAGAAATCCGGCGAGCGATGACCTTGGGATACACTACCAGGCCTTCAGACACATTTCGCAGAGTCGAGAGGACAATGTCTGCAGTCAGAAACGCTTCCGGGAGCGTCACGCGACGATTCGCACTACGGTTGCGTCAGTGACATGGTAATTAATTTCTCTCATGAACAAAAATGACCTGTCATCCAACGTCCGCTCGAACCACTGCACGCTGGCCGTCATCAGCGCATTTTGATGCAATACCATCAGGTGCCGCGACAAGCTGCACACGCGCTCAGACCTCATTGGGTTCCGCTTGTAGGCCATCGCAGAGGAACCTATCTGAGTCGATTCAAACGGCTCCTCAACTTCCTGTATTTGGCATCATGTCAGTGAAGGGTTCAACGCCATCGACCCTGCAAGGAAATGTACTGACTTTGAGATTAGCCAGCAACCTCAAGTCAGTTGCAATTTTGTGTGCCGTGGCACCGAGCGACGCGAGAGGGGCCAACACATCGATATCGATCTTCCGCGAGTAAGTCTGAGAGGTGACAGGATACGCATATTCAAACCCGCTGAGCTTCGTCACAAGTTTATCTAGCTCCTCTACTTTGTCATGGTCTCCATTGAACAAAGCCAGGAAGCTCGCTTGTGTTCCGGTTGTCCCCTTCACACCACGGAATCCGAGGTCATCTCTTGCACGCTTGATATTCCGTAGATCCCATAGGAGTTCCTGCAATACCACCGCATCAAAATCAGTCTTCTCTCAAGATTGTAGAATGGACATCACCTGAATCCAGAGAGTCGCGCGTTTCCCGACCGTAGTGAGCTGTGCAGGCTGGAAGTGTGTAAAGCCCAGGGTCGGAAGGTCCCTATATTGGACCGCGAATGTCGACAGGCGTGAGATTAAAACGGCGAGAGATTTCAGGAGATAACCAAGTCCGGTTCGGATGAAGATCAAATCCGCATTACTGAGTCTGATTCAGCCAGTGAATCACATCTATCAGAGTAGCCACACGCACTCTGTCACATAACAGGAGGTGGCGCCCAAGCTGCAAAAAACACACGTACATAAATATCACCGTGACATGGTGAAATAAGAAGACTGAACTGGATGATGCCTGCAGCAGCTGGGGCAACCTGACCAAATGTGTGAACATGTGCCATAACATCGTGACGACGTTTCTTTTCTTCTTTTGCAGCAATGTCAAATTGCTCCGGGGTAAGATCCTATCTTGCCAAGCTCAAAAAGTGTACCAAGAGTCTAAAGGGGTTTCATACGAGATTCGCCTTCATCTGCTCAAGAGCTTCATCACTGATCGGAAGCCCGAGCTGCTTCTCTGCGATGGCGAGGTTGAGCCACAATTCTCGCCAGGTTTTGGAACGTTTCTAGATCGATAGAAGATCAAAAACCACAAACTCGACTCCACTTCTACCATACTCACCGCCGAGGAAAACAGGTAGGACATTTCTTTGCTGGCATAACGGCTGTTCCACCGATTGAACTCTAATGCCCTATGACAGTGTACACGAGAATCTCTAACCTCGAAAGTGGTGTCTGATAGGTTTCGAAGGTCTCCATCCTGCCGATAGTATTATGGAGGTTTAAGACGAGAACAACCGATTGCTCGGAGATTTCGGAATCAAATACCTTACGTAATATATACTTATATCACACGCGATTGGCCAATACATATTGTACCAGGGGTCTCGTTGATGGTGACCTAGACCTTGCTTGCATAACTCTGAAGAGAATGTTAGATCCCCGACTCCCACTACCGTGAGGGAGGGTTTTCTCGGACAGGAACGTACTGGCAGTCCAGGTAAATGGACCTGCAAAAACGTTTTACTAAATAAGGAGAAGACTATTTATCCTTGTTGCTTCTCTGCACAGCTTCAGCCTCCATCGCACCAACCCATGTTGAAGTGAGGAGCAAGGCCTTAGGAGAGTCACTAAGGGAACAACACTTTTAAAACAGGTTAAGTTTAAGAAACCATCCCAGCTGCAGATTTGCAGATTACCCACATGACCTCACCAGCTTGAATGATGTGCATCTGACAGTATCGGCGTGGGTATACAGAATACAGGTGAAAATAATCAGTGCTAAAGTAAGAGCAAAGAGCACGTATCCAGAAATGGAGAAAACGATCAAGACACATCAAATCCCAGATCCAGACGCAGTGGGGGTACCACGGCGACGTTTCGCACTAGGCTCCGGTGTCGGACTCGCGGTGCGCTTCGAGTTCCTTGACAGCCCTTTCGATCTCGCCCACACACTGTGTGTGTTCTGAAGCTGGCTAATCTTGTTCTGCACCTGACGAGCGGTGTCATGGGAGGAAGCAATGGGGAGATTTTCATCAGCCTTGTCGTCGGTAGGCCAGTCCTCCTCGCCCAAAGCCTTCTTGATCTCGTTGATGAACCAAATCTGAGACTCTAGGTGTCCGATGTCTTGATCATACTGATCGATGGTATCCCACAATCGATATAATTCCCTGTCAGAGCTGTCAGGCTGGACTTGTACACTTTGTCGGTCTTCGTCAGTCGGAGGTTCCGCATAGAGCGACTTGAAGGGCTTCCTCAATTGCCGCAGGAGCTTGGAGAGTGGGGTCTTGTATCTAGGTTGAAAACTTGACGACGGATAATCCCCTGCACGGAAGGCCCGCGACTTGTCGTCCCCACCACGATCGAAACGTCCTTTGCGAACAGAGTGTTGATCAAACATGACCATGTCATCGCCGCGATCCTCAGCCTCATAGGAATCAATAGCCGGAACGTAGCGCAAAGTCGTCCATCCCAAGACGTGCAGGAACGACTCGAGATCGTCTGTGAGCGTGTGCACCTTGCCAGGGTGCTGGAGTAGGTTTGCGGACATGAATTGCCACGTTCCCTGATCAAGTTCAGCGTGATGAGTGTATAGCAGAACGGCATTGCGCTGGATGGCTTACCGTGCGGTCAGGTCGCCTACTGCCACCCTCGTCCATCATCTTCGCCAACTCCCAATCGATCAGTAAGCCTTTGCCCTCGTCTGTCAAAATGATGTTCCCCGCACTTATATCGCGATGCAAGATCTTTGCGACATTGGAGGCATGCGAGTGAGCTTCGCATTCATGTCAGCGTACTGTTTGTATAGAACTCAGATTGAGCACACCTTGAAGTGCATCAAAGACAGCTGTGACAAGTTGTCTTGTGCATTCGAACTTGAAAAGCGGAAGTCCTACGATCCTATGCACGAGCCGGTAGTGTTGATACGGCGAGAGCCTCGGCCTCACACACAACCACGCAGCATCCACCAACTCTTGCGTTTGCGTCCTCCCGCCGTCCACGTCGCCACCAGCGACATGTTCTGGGATGTTGGGGGTTCCATGGCGGTGGAGTATTTCATAAATCTCGTGTTCAGGCATCACTTCAACGTCCGGCGAGTCCGAGAGGAATCGCCAGGTGTCTTTCATATAGATGATTCGCTCTGCAGACCATGGGCCTTTCTCGACGAACTTGTCTTGGCCAGTGTGCTGATCCGCTTCGCATTCGCTGGGTGAACCGAGTTCGCCGCATGTGCTTGTACCGCAATTCACGCCATCGGTTGGAATCCAAAGCACCGGTAAGCTGCGAGTACACCGGCTAACGAGCGACCGGTTTTGTGTTGGCGGCCTCGGTCCGTGCGCGTGACCCATTCCGATCAAACCGGGCACCTCGTACTTGTACAACGGAATGTTGTTATTTTCGATCCCTAGTTTCTCCCTCACGCACGCGTCAACCTCGGGTGAAAGGTTTGCCAGTTGGATCGATTCGTCGTGACCCCGCTTCCTGGGAGAGAGATGGTCGAACCGCCAGAAAAATTCAGCCATTAACCTTGGGTTCGCGCGGTAGTCGAACGCAGCGGTCACGACCGTGGCGGAAGGGTCCCATCGCAGAAATCGGGCGTGATCCCCCTGGACGATGATGGAAAACGAGAAGTGGCGGAACTGCAGGCTGTGCTGAGCACCCGCGTAGTGTGCCAGTTGCCCACGCGCCAGGTTTCCCTCTGCGGTGTCCGGCGTGAATGATCCCTTTTCGATTGCTAAAAGACGTTCTTTCTCTGTGCCATCGCGAGGGTCCTGGAAGGGTGCCCCACCGTTTTCCGTTTTGAACTCCATCCAGAGTTCCACTCGCGAGAAATCCGTTCTGTCTGGGGGTGCCACGCCCTCGACCCGATTGTAGATCGAGATGTCGGGCTTGAGCTTCAAATTGTTCACCGTGTCTTCCTTAGTGCTTGTGTTCACAGCGTGAAGGTGAGGTATCCATCCTTCGATAGCAGCGATCTGGATGACGGACGTTATCACAAACCTGATGAGACGAGATGAGACGAGTACTCACAAAAGGACCATAGCGGGTACTTTCCACCCCGTCCGCGGGGACCCCCTCGAATGGATCCGCGTCCAAGTCGGGTAATGGCTCCTCGGTGGCGGGGACATATTCATCAAGGAACGCATCGACGGGCATCGCACCCAACCAACGACCATTCATCTCTTTTCCAAGGTGATATCGAACTTCTTCGAAGGTTTTTACGGCGGACGCGTAAGGCAAGTCTGGCCCGTACTTCTTTTTAGCCGGTGTGGATTCACTGGCGAGTTCACGCTGGGTGACGTGTAACGCGTTTGCTGCGGCAGTGGGCTCGGGTTGAGCAGCAGTCTCGTCCTGGTGAGTATGAGGCATGTTAAACAAGGCGTGAATGAAGAGAGATTGAACGAACAGAGATGGACGAGGACTGGGGCTATTTATCCTCTAAGAATGTGGAATAAGCTGTGGAGTTGACATGTCAGTCTCGCGAGGACCGCCATTGTTGTACCAACCTGGATGTGGACTTTTCCTGTCCTGCTTAGTAGTTGGGGTGGACCGGCACCAGATGATGGTGGGTATAAGGAAATGAACGCGTCTCAGTCAGGTGACACAGTATTTACCTTTTTCGTGTATTTAACCCCTATATCTGCGCTAATGTCCAAATTTGTACTGTCATGCTTAGTCATACTCCTCTTGAATTGAAACTGCCAGTTCATCAAGTCATTCTCTGCAGTTCTCGGACTTCCCGGAGACACAACCCGTGAAGAAGGAAGACCAGAGAAGCTACCAACTCATTTTTCTCTGTGCTGTGTATGTACGCCGTAGCGCGGTCAAAGGTAATGAGCCTTGCGTTTGTATGGCAGACTAACCGCAACTTCGAAGAACTGGTCTAGGTTAGCAATCTACGCCGACCGAGGCGTCGTCGTGCTTAACAAACCGCCATATCTCGTCTGTCAAGGGTCCGACGTACAGGATGGTGAAGTAGGTGGACACAGGTTGGTACGCTACGCCGTTGGTTAAATTTGAATTCATACGCAGGACCAAAAGCCTAAGGAGAGGAACGTGGATAAATTCAATGATCTTCTGTCAGGTGAGTGTTCACCATCTAGTGATCGGCCCGCTGTGAGCTTCCCTTGGTAGATCTGAAGGACCACTTTCATCTGGAAAAAGTACCTCACGCGGTTCATCGCCTGGACAAGGTTTGTAGCGTGTTTTCATTCCGATGACGTTGGTTTAATCTCAATTTATAGTCCACTACTGGAGCGCTCATACTTGCTAAGAACCTTACTGCCGCGAGACAAATGTCGCAGCAGTTTCACAACAGATCTATCGGGAAGACCTATCTAGCGTTGGTGAGGGGAGGCGAAAAATCTTTTCAAACGCGGAGCGGTGAAATCAGGGACCCTCTCGAGACCGACGGTGGCCATGTATCTATTAGCCAGAGCTGCAAGGCCAAGTTTGCGGCCACAGATTGGGAGCTTGTGGCCTCCTCCGTTGGTACTCTTCACACGCACGACTTCATATCAGCTCAAACACGTGGTTAGCCCAAGGCGCCCTTGTCTTTACTCAAACTCACGCTCCACACCGGGTTGAAGCACCAACTTCGTGTTCACCTCGCGCATTCATTACATAGTAAGTCACACCACTTGTATGTTTTCGGTGCTCATGGCCACAATACTGACGATGTCGAAGCACCCATTCTTGGTGACCCTGTGTACTCGCGCAGCCCAATCTCAGATAAAATTGCCCGCACTATCAGAGTTCCCGAAAACAGGTTGTTTCTGCATGCTTCCCGTTTGTGCTTTTCCGTAAGCCTGATCCCTACCATGTTTGCCTATCACATCCGCTGAATTTCTTCGTTTCCTTCTAGCGATTCAGGAAAACAGGACCCAACAAACATTTTCGACTTGAGGTGGCAGCAGCCCTTCCGACCGACTTTGTGACGCTATGCAGAGACGCAGGCATCCCCTTGGATAATTGGGACGTAACCGGTGGGCTCTTCGTAGACGGTGAACCTGCCGGTCCTGAAATACCAGACCTCGACGGCAAGTGGCTAAAGTCTAGCCATCGCATGATCCGTTGATTAGCGACGAAGTAGAACGTTTGTAATTGCTTATCAACTTCAGGGACTGGGACAAGGTACCAGACAGCGTGTTTTTGTTTTCATTGGCTCGTTCCTTGGCCCATTCCATGCTACTTGTAATGATTACTACTGCTACTGAACCTTGTTAGTCAAGGTTCCAGCCCCGCTATTCAAAGGGGCTTCCTCGTGTTTACATCGTTATTTTAACTTTGACGGCGACTAAGTACCAAGCTACGTACAGTATCTACAATACTGGCATGAAGGCGAAGGCTGAATTGCCGCATCAGGCTCGCATTGACGGTCGTCGTAGTGGTTTGATGTACATCAAAGGTGGTGAAAGAGTGCGAAGAAATCAATAAGTATACAAGTGAGAGTCTGTCATAATGGCCGCATCGACCAGCGACGTAACCTCGTGGTGATCGATGGGCGTGTGGACGCCTATCCACACTCTTCATTGACCCTTCATTGGAACGTTGCAGCGCGCACCGGTGGATGGTGGCCCGGCGGAGCTTGAGTTTGTCCCGAGACCTGCACCTGCCCTTCCTGTTGTGCTTTAAGCAGATTACCGACACCCACGGCGATAGCTCCCACAGCTTGGGCGACGCCGGAAGCCAGGACCGTACCCCCGCTAATAGCGGGAATCGCAGGCAACGTTCCCGCTGTAATGAGCACGGCACTCAGTGTCGTCATTGCTCTGGGGTGCTCCGCGGTGAGGAAGTTGAGTGCATGGCACGCATTGAGTAACCACGTTGGCACGTTGTTTACGGTAGTAACGCCTAGGAAGGCGAATATGCATCAGTGACCGTCTGGACGACGAGAATGGGATGGACATACCTTGGTCCCCCGGGGCTGGTTGCGTCGCAACAGGTCCAGGTAGCTGTGGGAGTGGTGGTAGTGGTGCCAATGTAACGGCCTTCGACGTCGTGACCGCGGGCCCCGTGGTGTTGGAACGCTGCGGTGGGTGACGGGATTTGAAAGCCGAGGTTGCAGCGTGGATCGCGGTCTCGGAGAGTGCCTTGACTGGATTCGGACGGGCATCCTTGGGCGGAGGGGCAGGCACCTCCACCTTTGTCACCTCGACGAATTCAGTATCCTTTGCGTCCTTGTCTTTCGAGGGCTTCCAGCGTGTCAGCCAGCTCCCCGATGATCTACGCTCTACCGTAACCGAGGTGGTTACAGCGGTATCAATGTCCCCTAAACACGACGTTAGTTGGACCTATCCCTCGGTTCACGACTCGAACGCTGCGTACATCCCATGCTCTGCATCGCGATTCTGAACTTCTTCCAGCTCCAACGATACTTGCCACCGTTGATCTGAGCCATGACGTTCTTCAATTCCGTAAGGCGAGCTTTCGCCTTTGGGCCCATATAATGTTGGGCGACTTTGTGCCAGCACTCTTCTGGCACCTTGCGCTCGACACAGCCTGACTTGATTTGGTCAAGCCAGTCGTCGACGGGGATGTCCTTCTTTGGCTCTCCGTAAAACATGGGGGGTTTATCCCAGGACTCGAAGATAGGGTTGAGGTCGAATTCCTTGATCTTGAACGCCTCGAGCATCGTGAGTAAACGGATGGGGGGAGAAAATGTGAAGAGCTTGGCCAGGTAGAAAACGGATCGTTACTCGACGCCCTGAAAGCGACACGGCTTATAAGTGAATCGCGTGCCGACCTTGCGGCTTCATGGGCTTCTTCCGGGGTAACAATGCGAGCTAAGCTGGCGCGGACCCCCGAGAACCCTGGGTGGTCCACACTCGGGGTGGGCATCTGAACCGTGTCCACACGTTGCCGGTATGATACACAGCTCCACGTGCGGCAAAGGGGGTCGACAGGATGGACTTCCATAGATACACTTGCCAAAGTGGTCGCACCACAAAGGGTTATCCGAAGCGAACAGTATCACGATACGATTGTGGTCTACAATAGAACAAAGATGAGCTGTGGAGCAGCGTCAAACACGAAAATGTTGTGGGAAAATACTTCGCACACGTGTCTTCGAGCTTCCAGAAAGCCCCCCCATATCACTAGACGATTTGACGGCAGATCCATCCATGGTCGAGGTGGGTCGACCCGGGGTCTCATTGATGCGTGCACGAAACGATTCGGATGATCGGGAACTCTGAAAGACCTGTTTTTCACGTTCTAGAACCTGGAAGGTGTGAATGTGAATGGCAAGGATAACATGAGGCCAGAAGCACCGCGTGTACTACCGGGTAGCCGGATTAGGGCATCAGCCACCAATCAGTGGTAAGATGCAAGGTAAGATGTGCTGCGAGCTCGACACGTTCCCTCGGCGGCGGGCCCCCGCATGCGCCTACCTAGACCCAGGTGGCTGATGCGGCGCCTCGTCCAAGATATTCTAGGAAAACAAGGTCGACCACCAGAGCAGTCCGATTGGCCGTACGTAGCGTCATTTGCTTACAGAGAAATGATCAAGTACCACCTTCATTTTAATGAATCGCAAGGGGTGAACTAGGGTCCAATGTAATCTCCATTAATGTGGTCAACGGGCATAGGTCAGTTAAATATTTGTCAACCTCACCATGTCTAAGTGTACCAGGTTCATCAAGCGCACCGAACGCCACGCCGGCACCATTACACAGCTCTTGCGCTTCGTCGATGCGGTCGCTCCATTCGAGGGTGCAATTGAAGCAGTGTATTGGTCTGGACGTTTCCGATGATAGGATGGGTGTACTAGAGTTGGTATTTCCATTGACAGTGGTGTGAATGAGAGACTAAACTGAATAACCTTCTGATTCCATCCGTTAGAAGTCTTCCGTGCGAAGTATGTTTGCGGCCCGAGGTAAAAACTTGAAGGAATTCTCGAAGACCGTCATGGAACGAGTTGATGGCGACGCTAAATCGGCAACATTAGCAAGTAGCTGCACAGCAATGAGCCCTGCAATGACGCCGCTCTGACCCACCCGTTCCCAACCAGAGATGCGTCTGTCGCAATACTCGCTTAAAAACGTTTTTCGGCTGAGTCACAGGGCATGGGCTTGACACGACGATCCGTGTTACCATTGACGGTAAGTCCGAGTTATTGCTTTGACCAATGACGCGAAGTCGTACCAGCAGGCTAACGAGTGTCCTGACTTTGAATTGCGAATGAGGTTTGGGCGTTGTTGAGGTTTCTCCGGTCACAGGCCACAAAGCAGGAGACAAGAAAGCCATGCGGGGAGCCCTGCTCGTGAGGTCCCGGTATTTAAAGGGCATGGAGTTAGGGTGAGGTCGTCCGCAAGGTCTTGCTCCGCAAAGCATGACAGCCAAAATCCTTGAGGCCGTCGAGGAGAAGCAGCGTGGAACTGCGGAGCACCCTGAACATCGAGGGGAATGGTAGAGAAGTCATACCCGTCCGTGACCTACCAAATGGTTGAGCTGGCTTGACCTGGTTCGTCCGCAACGCCAAATATCCTGGACTTACAATGATCAGCATACCGACGATAATGATTGCCAACTTGTGAGTTCACATGTTGGGTATCGAGCCCTTCTGGGTTATCATGGCGTCGGAATGTGAGCCCGTACAGGTTTCGAGCATCACTTCGACTTAAATGTTGAATTGTCAAGTCTCTGCAGCCTTAACAACATCGATTGAGAAAGCAGATACCTACCTTGAGGATACACTGCCCCAATCTGAGCTTTGCTTCTTCGGGCATGTGCAACTTGCGCTGGTCCACCGTCCACCGTTCACGCATCAAGGCGATATTTTCACATTCATCGTGACTGTATTGAGCCTGCTCCCAGGTATGAGCAAAGAAAGTTAGCAAAGGACTTGTTACGACTTACAGCAATCACAGACCCAAGAATGGTAGCTACTACAGGCCCAGCAACAACTGAGGCAATGCAGGAATTTGCTCTAGACAGGTTCGTGGAAGTCCACAAAGAATACTGATTCATTGAAAGGGGTGTCAGACAACAGAACTAAACCATGAATATGTAAGTTTCTGTAGCATCGTTGTAGCTTCATACACGATCACGTGATCGCGTTTGGTTCGGCCGTCTTGCCGAAGCGGAGTTTGGAATTGGTCGACCAAACCGACCAAACGACCAACTTGTGTAATTTTTTTGAGAGGCACAACGGCCCATCAGGCGACCAGCTAACCTAATCCCTGCCAGTGGGCCGCCAGGCGTGGGGTCATTGCCACTAGAAGGCACTCAGGCTCAATCCAGTACGGAAACCGCCGAGGGCTACTACCCACGGTCCGAGATGTTACATAAGGGGACCTTGGACGCCTACTCTCCAGAGGAAATCCCTTTACGGAGACTGTACATGAATGAATGAATCGATTTATTTGGCTGTACGTAACGCCAAGGACTCACGTGAGTACTGTGGGACTCGGCATCGCCACTGTGACCCAAACCGTGACACCCTGGTGGTTTTTGCGGGACCGCGACTCGGCCAGCGTCTGCGGCTGCAAGTGGCACATCCACTCAGCCACCAGTCCCCAACTTGTGTAATGTTACGATTCTACGGTTGGTTTGCTGGGGCGAACATATGCATCGTGCACGACCAACCACGCCACACCAATGCTCAATGTTAACGTCGAACTCGAGGTGACCGATGACCAACCTATTAACAGATTCACATAACCGCGTCGACTTGGCCGAGTCAAACTGGCACCAGGCACTCACATGGGTTGACGCGCACGAACAATGTTCCTGGCGACAAAGTTCGGCCGCACATCTATAGTGGGAAACCCATATATTTCCGTCCGCTCCTGCCCCTCATACAGAGACCACAGCTTGTTTGTTGACTCCCACCATTGTGCGGCTAATGACAGGTGCGTACTGATAACATGCAGCGCGCGCTGAAGCTGATCGTTCAACCCAGCAATTGAAATCAACGTCGATGGCCAGGTGCATGCAGTGACGTTCTCAGCGAATGGCGAGTATCTCTTGACCGGTGACAACGAGAGGGTTCAAGTGTGGCGAGTGGAAGACGGCCAGCAAATGGTGGCAATGGAAGCGAAATATCCTGTTCTATCTCTCGCTGTGTCCAAGGATGGCACATGGATCGCAGCGGGTACATTGAATGGCTATGTGTTTGTGTGGAACGCAAGGACATACGCAGAAGTCATCTCACACTGGGAGGATTGCCACAACATCGGGATCGATTTCTCGCCCGACTCGACTCGATTCGTCTCTGCATCGCATAAGCAGACGGTCTCCATCTGGGACATTGCAACTCGCAAACCAGTACAAACACTCGACCACGGGGGTTTGGTGATAGCAGCCAAGTATTCTCCACAAGGCGATCAGATCGCGACAGCCACTCGCGATTCCGTTCGAGTCTGGGACAGCAACAATGGCCACTTGCTCGCGGACAACAAAGTAACGGTAATCCCGTGGTACAACACTGGTCTCCTCTGGTTCAACAACCACCTCTTTGTCATATCTGATAGCGCAATCAAGCAATTCGAAGCATTCACCGGGTCCGCAGTCTCGGAATGGCCAGTTCTCGACAGCATCAACTTCTCATGCATCGCTCTACCAACGCACGGGAAATTCATTGCATACTCAACACACCGTACCGTCACATTTTGGAACACGGCGACACCCACCCAGCTCGATCTCATCTGGGAACACCCTCAAGACATACGGTCAATCGCAGTCTCACCAGACGACCAATTTCTCGCAATCGGTAGAATGGACGGCAAAATCACCATTAATAGTCTGTCCCGCATCACTGTGAGCATCCTGTCTCGTTGGATTGGTACATATGAATATCTTTCTTGCCCCGATCAATTTTCCATAGGATACAATCCCTTTGTCCCATCTACACCCCACATTCCGGGAACCAGACATTCGGATCGAGGACGCTGCGCTCCATTTTTGGAAGCGCAATCAATTCGCAGACGCGGAAGCATTATTGACCAAAGCAATACGCCAGTCTCGGAATCCAACTCATCATGCACTCGCTAGTCGGGCTCTCGTGAGAGCACGTCTGCGGTCTGAGTGGGATACTGCCATTGCCGATGCTACACAGGTGTGTGTTGCTTTGTTCTCCCCTGCGCTGTCACTAATTCACATCAAGTCCATCAAAATTCAGCCATCTGTCATTGGCTACATTGCAAAGAGTGTAGCCCTTGTCGGCAACGGGGAAAAGCACAAGGCATATCGGGCGTGCGACATCGCATTCGAGCGCTTTCATTCAACTCACGTTACGTTTCTCCTTTTGATCAAGGTGTGCATCCCATGCACATCACTTGGTTGCCCTCAGCTGCTCATATTCCCTAGGCCATTATCGTGTCTATGGCCGGAGAGCATAGCGACGCGATATCCCGCATAGACGACCTCATCGGTACGGTGCGGTTCAACTCGATATGCTACGTGGTTCAGGCACGTGCATAATGCGCTACCACACAACGAATATTACCACTGACATTTCCAGCAGGCGTACATGTATCTTCTCCTCGGAAACTCGCTCATGGAGAGTCGTAACTACGAGGATGCGATACAATCGTTCGAGCGTGCACGAGCCCAAATGCCATCCCACGCGAGTCGAGCACTATTGGCTCCAGCACTATCGGTAGTCTCACTGGTAAGTTCGCTAACGGCCATATTGCAGCGCATCGAAATGACTTACGATCTTTGACAGATATCTGGATGGAGGTTCGATGACTTCGACATCACGATTCAACAGCGTTTTTGTGAAGCCTTGTATGCCGCCGGTCGCATCGAGGAGGCAGGCGAGTCTCTACTGAAAATAGTAAATACCGCCAACGAAGACGTCTATATGACCGGACCCATCACTACCTGGGCTTCTGGTAAGTTTTGCCATCCTGTTCCTCGGCTATGGATTCGACATTTCGCCACAGATTTCTTGCGACGATGTCTCTCTACCCCCGAAAGCGGTGTTGATGCAACCCTCCATTCATCATCCCCCACGCCGCTCTTGAGGGAGTGGGCGAAATCAGAATTGGCAAGCCGTTCGTGGAGACATGCCTTGGTTGCCGCATTCAATGTGAGGATCTCCTTTTGTTCTGGTGCCCCTCGCTGGCTTGACACACCATTGGTCTGGAGTTTACAGCCACGAGATTCACGATTTATCGGGCTCTCTGCAACCATCTCGAAATGACCAATCGCATAACGGATGCAACCGAGTGTTTCCACCAAATGAACTTGAACTGTGAATTTCCGCAGGAGACAAACACGCATGGCGAGCAGGCGAAATGGGTCCTAGGTAAGCAGTCACGCATGCAGCGTTTATGTGATTGATCTCCTTCAGATTTCAAGCAGCGTTGCATTGAAAAGCTGAAACGCCTCGGAGACGTCGCAGCGGAGGCGCAACAACACGACGAAGCCATTACTCAATATTCAAATGCATTGTCTCTCAATCCGGACATCCCACAAGACATATTCATGAAGCGAAGCAAGGTATATACGGCAAAGGGGTCATGGAAGGATGCCATACACGATGCGGATCAGGTGGGCCGTTTCTGTTTTGTGCAGGTCCAGCCTTGTCAAAGGTATCGCTATTAGGTGATCACACTCGATCCATCGTCTCCGTGGGGCTACGAGAGGAAGCACGCAGCTTTGCACGGGGCAGGACGTTATGACGATGCCATAGGCACGTTCGAGACGATGCTCTTGAAGATATTGCAGTCGCCTGATCCAGAAATTCATGGTGAGTGCATCGAGATCGTACCGATGTTCATCTATTGATCTTGCCTCGTAGAGCGTCGTCACGACTATGTAGATCAAGAACAGACAAAGGCAGCCATTCGCAACGCCATTGAGAACGCTATTCGGGAATCACCGCCAGTGCTTGTCAACACTGACTCCGGTCGTCTCCTCGACAAGTCTGGGCAAAGGCGTTCATTCGAATCACAACCGATCTTTCGGGAGTTGATCTCGTCCATGACCACACACATTGATCATGCCTGCATTAAGCGGGAAGTTGCGGAGTACTACCGCTACGCCACGTTTTCGCACAAGTGGGAAGACAATGAACCACTTTTCGAGAATGTCATACGCATCGTGGTGTACGATCTCGACCAGTCTCTCACTCACGACAAGCTGCAAATGTTTTGCAAGATCGTGCGGGATTCTGGGTTCCATTGGGCATGGAGCGATACATGTTGTATCAACAAAGCAGATAACTCTGTGCTCCAAGAGGCCCTGGTCTCAATGTTCAAGTGGTACGAGGGTTCCGCCGTGACAATCGTGTTGCTCCGTGGCGTCCGCTCTCCGTCGAAGCGCGGTGATCTGGTGGGGAGCATTTGGAACACCCGGGCTTGGGCATTCCAGGAATATCATGCTTCCAAGGTCGTCCGATTCTACACCGAAGACTGGAAGCTGTACCTGGACCTTGATATTCCCAACCACAAGGAGTCACCCAAGATCATCTCGGAAATTGAGAAGGCAACCCATGTGTCGGCACAAGCCTTGATGGCGCTCCGACCGGGTTTGGATGGTGTGCGTGAGAAGCTTCGTCTGGCTTCGAAACGCCAAACGACACGGGTTGAGGACGCAGCTTACTCGTTGCTTGGAATATTCGAAATGTCCATACCGGTTGTATATGGCGAAGGGAACAAGGCACTCGGGCGATTCTTGGCACAGCTACTCACGAGCTCTGGAGATACGAGTATCCTTGCATGGACAGGGCGATCTAGCAGGTTCAACAGCTGCCTCCCTACCAATATCGATGTGTTCGACCGACTGCCGACAACACACATCCCGCTGGCCCTGGAACGTGGCGAAATGGACAGGATCACGGCCAGATTGCGGAGCTCTTCACTCAATACCTTAGTCATGAGGTTGTATGATCGACTTCATGAGCTCCCTGTCCCGTCGTTCGTAGGACAGCGGATGAAGCTTCCATGCATTACTTTCAAACTTGGGCCGGTATTGGCAACTCGGAGCGCGTCGGGACACGTGTTTTGTGCAAAGGTGGACGCCCTTGGGATAGTAGAGATTAGCACCACAGAAGACCTCTCCCGACTGGATTCTCTGACTCTTGTACACCCCTGGATTGATTTCCTACTCGACAGGCAGCCCGTTGGAAGCATCACAGAGAGGGTCCCAGAGGAGAACACGAACAACCAGTTTTCTTCAGTAGGCGATTTGCCATCGTCCCCTGGTCCTTCCAACACTACACTCGCGGTCAAGCAAACCCGAACATCGCGCTTCATTGGTCGCCTTGGGCGCCCGTTCGGTGCACGGCCCCGAGACGGGGCATCACTCCTGCCCCCTTTGACTGTCTCACTGGCGGACAAGCGGTCGCAAGCCCTCCGACTCATAGCTCGCCTCAGACAACCGTTTGGTGCACTATTGTTCACGCCCACCCGTCAAAACATGGAAGAATACAGGAGGGTGGGTGCGGAGAGTCTGATCACTGTCCGGGTCGAAGAGATCACGCCTACGATATTAAACAAGCTGGTAGATAGCGTACGCATGCTGGATGTGCTGTAACGATTTGCTATCGGTACACGATAATCGTTCACTTTCCCCCGCATCACTTTCCTTTTATCATTGCTTTAGTGGGCAGTGCGTGCACCGGATCCGCGCGTTGGACCACGAACCCTTGTTGTCATCGCTCTCGTGAGTATTGTTCCGGATCCGATTTTGCGATCAGTGTCGGCAAGCGCATTTCGCATGACGGTACTTATAATGAGGCTAAGCAGATCAGTCGATTCATCTTGGAAACGACGCGCGACCTCGTTTTGAACAC
Organism: Xerocomellus intermedius; assembly: GCA_038090955.1. Classification (NCBI taxonomy): domain Eukaryota; kingdom Fungi; phylum Basidiomycota; class Agaricomycetes; order Boletales; family Boletaceae; genus Xerocomellus; species Xerocomellus intermedius. The sequence continues at coordinate 22,205 of JBBPNP010000312.1, forward strand.
TCCCCAGCTGGGCAGAATGAGTCCTTGATCGCCCAACTACCCTGTCACCTGTCGTCTGTTCCAGTACTGACGGTCTGATCAGAAGATTAATTTAGACCATCGCTCCCATAGATTGGCCTGCCGAGTGACGCGTGAACTGTGTTCTATGCGGACGACGGGGTGAAATACGCACCAAACGAGGTACGAGGTGGGTGACAAACGGCGGCGAGTTAGTCCCACTGGATTCATTATGTAATTGAGCCTATCATGATAAACCATGGTCTTGTAGTGTAGCGGTTATCACTTGGGATTCTGAAGACATGTTCCCAAAACCCAGGTTCGAGTCCTGGCAAGACCTCATACTTTTTACCTTGTGCTTACATAAGGGGTGGATAGAAAAGACGAAGACTGGGATGAGTTGTTCGTTGATCGCTCCGCTCACTGATCGCCGTCTGCGATCGCCACTGACTCTGTATTTCCCTGCCATTATATGCCCACGCGACCCACACAATCTCGTCCCAAAGTAGCCACTCGCAGCCACAGCTCCACAGAAACCACCCCAGACAGCCACCCCCAACATGGATCCCTCCTCGACCTTCCCCCAGAGTCTCTCACCCACATCACCTCCTACCTCCCCCTCCCCTCCCTCCTCGCCCTCGCCCGCACCTGCCAACGCCTCTGCGAACACGTAGACGACGACAACACCTGGCTCCGCGCCTTCCTCACCCAGTTCTGCCGCATCAACCCCGAGCTCGAGCTCGAGAACCAACACATCCTGCTCCTCAGGCGCACAGAACTCACCTGGCGCAAAGAGTTCATTCTCCGCCACACCGTCAACCGGTGCGTTGCTCTCTCCACGATCCACCCGTGTCACTCATTCGCTTCCCAGACGCTGGGAGCGCTCGCGTAACCCGACCGTCACCCATGCGCCCCAGGGCTCGTCCATCGACGGCGTCCATCTCATGTCCGAGTACGGCCTCTTGACGTCCTCCATCCAGCACGGCATCGTCGCGCGCTCGATCCCCGTCAAGGGAAAGGTGTTGGACGGGTACATTGACGCCTCCGGGGCCAGTTTGGGTATCGGGAACCCCAACGTCGAATTTACCCCCAACGTCTCCGCGTGCATGATGACCTCGGATGGCGGCACCGCCCGTGTATTTTGGGGAAAGCATAATGGCCAAGTTGCAGTCACGGTCGCGAAACGCGTCATGAACTCTCGCGCTGCATCCACCTTTATCCCATGCGCCGTCACTGATCAGCACGAAGGCGTCGTGCAACAGCTCGTTCCTGATTCGGATTCAAACACCTTTTTGTCCGCTGGCGCTGATGGCCGCACCAAGCTATGGGACACCGTGACCCTTTCGCTCCTCTGGTCTACCGATAAGCAACAGCTGTCACTCGTCACAGACCCGTTTGTCAGCATTGCGGGTCGCCTCAGCGATGGTTTCGTCGCTGGCGCGCTCAAGAGCGGGGATATCCTTGTCTATGACCTGCACGAGTCCGAGACCCCCGCTGACGGACCTCGCGTCCGCTCAACTCACCAACTCCGGATTTCTTCCCCTATTCATCACGAGGGAACCCAGCCGACCACCCAAGGGGACGACCCCTTGCCAGAACAGCAGATCGCGAAATTGTGGTTGTACCGCACTGGAGAATCGACCGTGCTGCTCCTTGTCCAGTATACGCATCATCCGCAGTTCTACCGCGTTCATGCAGACGTTCAATCCCAGGACGTGACGATCACCTCTTTTGGAGACAGTTCTTTTGGCAATGTCTCTGCTCTAGAGCCCGTCATTTCAACCTGTCCCCTCGACAACAACATGGTCATCGTCGGTGATCTGCTTGGTTTCGTTAGCATATATGATGCCGACGTTCCTTGGCAAGCCTCTGTCGCTCCCGTCCACAGATTTGAGGCGCATACAGACGCTGTGACGGCTATTTCATGGAGCCCCACCGTCTTTGCTACCGGTTCTGCTCGCGGGGCCACCGTGATCTGGGAGTCCCTCACACTGGAGCCGATGCGTTACTTTGCCACCCCCGTGCCGCGCCGAGCACCCGGACACGACTGGGACGTCGTCAGTCGAATCTTGGTGGACAAGGAGCTCGTGGTCATCATCGTTGGGAACCGCGTGATGACGTGGAAAGTTGGACCGGCCAACGGCCGCGAGTATCAACCCAAGAAGCCTAAACACGCCAATGCCAAGCTCAACGTCACCACCAAGGGACATCGTAGGTCTTCTCGTCTTTGCTTCCGGCTCGTCCTCTGACGCATGTTCTAGGACAATACGAGATGTCCAAGGATATCGCCGAGTCCTACGTGGAACTCGAGTACGAGAGAGCGCATACGCAGCGCATATATGGCCGCGAGCGTGAGCAGAGGTCTACGTTGGACACGCTCGGTCTCTCAGAGTTGGAGGCTGTCGAATACGTGTTGATGCTCTCGCGTGAAGAGGAGGAAGCGCGTCGGCAAAGAACGGCCGTCGACGAGGGGGTGTTCGAGGGCGATTTCGACGACCTGCCTGGGACACTGGCGTCCTCTCGGTCCAGGTCTACGCCTTCCACGCCCTTGTCTCCACCCCACTCGAATGCCCTCCGTTACCCGCACGTCTCACCTCCGATCTCAAACGAGAAAGTGCAGGTGTCACCGCGGTTCGCGCCTGAGCCGATGGAAGCTGGCACGAGCATCAGTCCGCTTAGATCGCTCACGATCGGACCGAGCACGCTGACGATACGCAGCACGTCGTCGTCTTCTCTGGACCACTTTCCATCCATCAGCTCCAGTCTGTCCTCGACGTCGAGTTCTAAACAAAGAACGTCTACGAGCCCCGAGCAGCCTCGTTCGGCGTGGAGCACCCCTTTGAAGTCCGTCTCGCCTTTGCCTGGTCCGTCGTCACCACGCTCGCGTGTTGCCACGCCTGTCATAGCGAGAACACGCTCCTCCAACATGTCGCTCCTATCTGCAGATATCGCTCGACACAGGGAAGCTGCCCAGGTCGAGGTACCAGATACAGAAGAGATGGACGTCGATTTGAGGTTTGCGATCGAATTGAGCCTCGCAGAGGCGCGAAGCAGAGGGCAAGGCGTATGATCGCCAGATATGATAAATCATTAGAAAGTATGCGTTGAATATGCCCCCTCATAGACAGAGTATGTCGTCTTTCGAATAGAATTGTTCTTGGTCCGGTCTGAAGCGATGCAAACAAGAAGAGGATACAACGTCTGATTACACAGTCTTGCGATCGGTCATGACGCGCACGATACACCCCGTCCCCGCGATCTCTGTCAACTACCTCGCCCGACTCAGCCACCAACGAACCACACGCATGACGAAAAAGAAATGCGCACCTTTTCGTGCCACCCGAGCAACACGCTCCCGCTGACGTCGCCCCACCCGGGCATACCCATCCCCTTGTAGATGTACTTCATCAGCGTGTCTTGTTCGTCTTGGGAGAGCGATCGGAGGACGGTGGGGACGTCTGTCGATTTGGTGCTGTTGAGAACGGAGACGACGGTTTGGAGCGCGAGGTTCTGTTTCACAGCGGGGGGAGGGGGTGAGGGTGAGGGTGAATAGAGCGACCCACATGGGGGGACAGACGGACCTTGGCTTCTTCGACGTGCGGTCCATACGGCGGACTATCCAGCACGACGCCAAGAGCCCCCACGATATCGCCCCTACGAATACGAAACCAACCAAACGCACGCACGATCAGAACACGAACACGAGCGAGGAGAGAGAGGACGCGCTTGTTCAACGCGCTGCGCACAGCGAGCTGTTTCTGCTTGGTATCGCTCAGGACCTGCGCGGGTTCGCGCGGATCGGGGTCGTAGAGCTCTGTTTCTTGGAGGATGTCTTCGTCGTACACGTCGACGTCGATCTTGCGAAAGGACATGGTGAATGGGACGCAAGGATGTCTTGCTTAGCTAAGGATCTTATCTACCGGGGAAACACGAGCGTGTTGGATACAACCAGGGGCATCATCGTGCAAGGTTGACAAAAAGTAAAGATACACAGGAAAGCGGCCCAGCTGCTTTTCGACCCGTGTCAAACCCGACCATCCGAATGCCCCAAACGAACCATGTTGGGTATCTCATATCACCGAAATAAATAAATGATGGAAATTCAACACCGGTCTGCTTCATCGTCACAGTGTCGTCCGACCGGCATTATGCCCTCGTGAACTATCGTTTGCTGAATCCCGATCTGAGTGGTTAACGCGACGTCGCTCTCCGGCGCCTCGCTGCTCGTATGCGTGAGCTCATTATACCTGTCCAGTTGTTCATCGTACATACCCTGACTTGGAGGTGTCGAGAGAGTAGAGCGATCTCACCGCCCTCGATGATACAATCGTGCTGAAATTCACACAAGGTCAGCTAGTCCTTGCAGTCTGACGATGGCGGAAACGTATGGGATACCTTACAGTGATGGCTACCGCACCCTCGTCAGCCATGCCGTGCACACGCCACGAGTTACCGACTTACAAGTAATGGAAAAGGTAATCATTTGAGCTGGATTACGATTGAATCACGAGAATGCCGAACGGAATTCGATCTTACAGGCATCGCAGAGCAGGGCAGAAACCTAAAGATGACAATGAGAACACGGTACAGGGTGGGGAGTAAGGACCCCATACCATGGACGGGATATAGGCTATCACTGCTACAGCAAAATACAGGATACCTTGTGCGCGCAAACGCCTCTTCAAAGGGGATCCTGATTGTTTGCTTGACAGCCCCACAACCGACAACACGAGCACAAGGAGGTCATAGAACGTGGCTGAAATACATTGGATGAGCACAACACCAGTTTGGACGTAATAATCTGACCCACTGTATATGAGGGCTGCAGCGTCCGTTTGCGGATAGTTGACATAAACCTCACAAATACCCTGTACGTTGATCGTCTTGGCATTCGCCGCCACTTCTAAAGAATGGTGTGAGTCGGGGGAAAGATTGTGAAGATGCACGCGTACCAATCACCATCGTGGTCCACTGTCCAAGTGTAAGCAGCAGTAGCAGAGCATGCACCCAACGGGAGTCCTTCCAAATCACCCATCTACGCCAAGCGTAAGACGCAAGTTAGCTGACACTATCCGGACCCACGTGCGAATCATGAAATTTGTCGATGAACATCCCAGCGCAATGTTCCCTAACGCCTATTGTTGACAGTTTCTCAGAAAAACAAATTTATACGGAGCTGTGGCAGCGTCGCTCACTGATATCGTCAATAGGGCGGCTGTGTAGACGGATCAGCTGCATGGAAAAATAGGGATATGAGAACGAGACTGACGTAAACAATTGAGAGCCGCCGAGTATGAGCTTGACCCGGCTGCGCTGTGCATGGAAATGAATGTGTTACTTCCCTAACCAAGGCCCCTCAATGCTTACAGGAGAACGAGGAAAATGAGGAGGCAGATTCGCCCAAGAATGTAAGGGATCTTCACCGATTGTCATTCAAGCAGAACCAAACAAGACATGGATCCTCACCAATGACGAACGGAAGGCTAAACGCCCACAAACGAGCGCGTATTCGACTTGAAGCGACTGGAAGTATTCCCACCTAGACAGCAATGTGAGCCCGGTTGTTCCCTTTGATAAAAACAACAGTATACCCAAAAATCCCCAGGAATAGATAAACTACATTAGAATTCAGAGCGGGTTGTACGGATGGGTCCAGCAACTGGCCCATCTCTCCAGTGCGCGGTCAACGAGTGCTGACAAGAGGACTGACCTATGCATATGCAGTCACACTTATGGATCGTTGGTGTTTCAGGCAAGTTTCAGTCGGGCGGCGTTTTATTTTCCTTTTTCTGCGATAAAACATGTCCCGAGTAAATATGCGTGGCGGTTCTCTGAATGTCTTGATCGAACAACCAGATGGGTCCATTGAATGACGCGCCGCCCTAGGCTGCCCTCGGTTCCGATACCCGGATCGATAATACCTGATAATACTAACTTGGCGAATTTTAGGGCTTCGGGATGGCCTGGGATGGCACGGGAACGAGGTGACGACAGACCGAGGTGCCGTCGTAGGAGAGACATCGTCGTGGCTGCGCAGTGACTTTCCTTTTTTTTTGGAAATGTTCGTGCCTGGATTTATCATGACGTGCCAGTAGCGATATCGATATCGATGTTCTCCCGCGTAAGTACGGCCCAAGTACTCCATGGCTGACCGAAAACACGCCATGTGTGATGGGCCACGGAAGAACGGCTGCGCAGCAACTTTCAGCTTTCTGTGTCACCAATGTTTCAGTGAGTCACCTCAACCCCTTCCCCTCGTTTCACAGCTGCCCGGGCATTTCGGCCTCGCCCACAGACGTGCACGTCGCGTCCCGCATCCCCGACGGATGTGTCGCATTAGTATGCCTCTCAACGTTTGGTCGTCACTCACATGTCCCGCACATGTGACTGTACCAGGTCAGGACGGGCCAGGGGTTAAAATCCAGGTCCTACAACTTGAAAAGCAAGCCAAGTACTATCAAAGTCAATCGTGGTTCAAGAACATTAACCTATCGATACAAATGTGATTAAGTAAGAGGGTGATTAAAAAAAAAGAAAGATGTACGCTGTTGACGCTCGATGTGAATAAATGGATGTTTAGTGCATCCTGAAACAGTTTTTGCATAACCCCTTGTGTTCATAAGGGTGCTGCTCAAAGCTGACGCAATGGGAGAACGTGTCTACAAGACTGTCGACCGGGGAGGCGTGCTGGCCAAAAGTACCGTTTGGTGAGGTCATGTATATGCGCGCAGACGAGGGGCTCTTTGTCTGCAAACGCCGGTCCGGTACGGGAGGGCTGATGGCGGTTACAAGCGATCGACGACGAGGTGGCGGCGGTGGCGGTCTCTTGGAGACATCTGAGTTGGTTCTGTTCCACAGAATGGGCGGGGTAATAGGACGAAAGTCCCCCCGAGGGACTGGGAAGACGTCTTCGTCGTCGGATGACTTGATAGGCATCAAGTGCCGCTCTTCCTCTTCTTCCGGGACTGTGCTCGTGACGCTCTGAGTGTCGAAACCGAGGCTGTTCGCCGAGTGCGG
>JBBPNP010000313.1:0-29111 GCA_038090955.1 Xerocomellus intermedius
AGTCCACCAAGGACATTGAGGTGGATGAGTTCACCACCACCACCGTTGGGGAAGGCGAGGACGCCACCATGTCAACCACGACAAGGAGAGTGAAAAAGCTCACACCCCCACCTATTACTTTAGCGGAATTGGAGGAGCAAACCATATTGGCATGGCAACAATACATGTAGCATAGACTGGCCCAGCAAGCCCAGGCTAACAAAATCAGCACTGTCAAGCGCAAGGAGGGAGACCCCAATTTTCAGCAGCAGCAGCAGCAGCCGTTGTCGTTGAATGGCAAAGGAAAGGAGCCCCACTTGGGTCAACAAGGTCCCTCTGACAAGGGGGATAAGAAGAAGAAACGAGGCAAGCGTTCTGCTAAGGAGCAAGCCAAGACAGACGTGCAGAAGTCTGCGCACCATGCAACAACCGCTGCTGCCTCTGCCTCATTTGCCTTTCCACAAGGGCACAGGTAACTATCTCTCCAGTGTCAAACATTTTTACCTCTCCTCCTGTCGACCCCCGCTCTCCGCTCATACCATGAGCACACACACATTTGGCTTGCCCGCATTTCCACAAATGAAATGTGCTGTAGGTCTCACCCACTCCATGAGCATCACCTCCATGCCTGAAATGGTGCATACATACGCTCAACCTGATTGCAAATCGGAGTCACACCTTCGATGTTTGCCTGCCCAGCCCGTCTCCCGCAAAGCGCCCTCATTTGATGGAGCACATAGACATCCTCACACCCGTCGCCTCAATCGTGGAGCTTCTGGAGAAAGATGAGGACTGCATGTCCATGGGGGAGGGTCCCAATGATTCCATTGATCAATATTTTGATTTCAACATGGCAGAAGAACTCAAATTGAGGTTAGTCACCTCACCTGTGCATCTCGCAGACCACTCACAATTGCCTTATTCACAGTAATTTGTAGAGCATGTACTATTGTCTGTAGTAGATAGTGCTGCAAATATGGACTCACTGAATTGGGATCTTGAATACACTTTATGCGATAAGTGTCTGTGTAAAGACAACCGCAATGATAAGAACAATGAGATATCCAATGATGTATGTATGGCTTCTAGACTCAGGGGCATCATCTCATTCCACTTACGAATTGAGTGATTTTGTGGAATATGTCCCTTTTGATGTTCCTCACTATGTCCAGACTGTGAACGGATCCACGCCTATCATAGGACAAGGATCAGTGTTGCTCAACTTCAAGGGATCGTTGGTGCACCTATCGCCCACAATTTACATGCCCCACTCTAAGGTCAAATTGATTTCCATGGGCATCCTTTTAACCGAAAAACATCTATATGCCAAGTCTGAAGGTCGCTACGTCAACATTGTTAGTAAACACACTAACGAAATCATTATCCAATTCCACTCACACTCTGGCAGCACAATGTACCTCGTCAGAGCCAAAGCAGTCCAACCAAAGGCCAGCATTGTCATACATGTGGTCGATTACAATCTAATACATCAATGGATGGTCCACACCTCCAAGATGTCATCTGTGCCGCTAAAAGGCACATTAAGGATTTACCTGCAGTAGATTTACCTGCAGCAGATAAACCCTGTTCCGGCTGTCAGCTAGGAAAACAGCCAAACTGGTCTTACCGACTGATCAAAAGATGCTCCTTCAAAGTGTTTGAACTAATTCATTCAGATCTTAAGTCTTTCGAAGTCGAGTCCTATCACAAAAGCCGGTACATCATCATCTTTTATGATGATTATATGTCCATGTCATGGATCAAAGTGATGCACAATAAAAATGAAGCACTTGAAATGACCCGACAATTCATTAAGTATGTCCACACTTAGTGGAACATCCAGATCAAAGGGTGGATGTCGGACACTGGAAGAGAATATAAATCCCATGCATTCGATGAGATGCTGTGCAATGAAGGGATTCATATCTACCAAAGCACGCCTCATACCCCTCAGCAGAATGGTAGAGCTGAAAGGCACATCCATACTCTCATGGACAAAGCCCAAGCAATGCATCTTTATGCTTGCTGTCCTCCCTTATACTGGGAATTTGGGGTTAACCATGCTGCTCATGACACAACAGGACACTGTCCAGGCACCTTAATTGGAAAACACTGATGGAGTTCCTCACCGGACAACAGCCCACAATTTCACACTTACGCGTCTTTGGATGTGGGCCTATACGCATCTTCCCGAAGTATAGCAAGGTGGTAAACTGCAGCCAAAATTGCAGTTAATGATTTATCTAGGCATCGCACCTACAAATGATGCTAATATGATTTTCATGAAGCTGAACAACTTGGTATTCACTGCTGCCTATGTCATCTTTGATAAGCATTTCTTCCCCAGGTGCCCGGGCCCTTTCAAACCTCACCAACCCGTCTCACGTCCACCTAAAAAGGATCACCACCCTACAGCAGACAGCGACAATTCTGGCATGTTTGACCACAACGAGCCAGATATGGACAACCTGGTTAGGCGAAGACGTCAACCAGAACTGGAACCAGTGGAAAGTGAATCTGACCACTCGGATCATGAACTGGAATCAAGGAAAGCTACATCACCTCCCCGCACGCCCTCACCGGCCTTAGCAGAAGAACCCAGAATGCTGCCACAACTTATCCCGCCTGTGAATGCACTTCCAGCCATATCGCCCAAGTCATGTTCCTAGCATGAACACCATGTGCCATTTTGGCCTGGCAATATTTATGGAGAACATAAGCATCCTACCAAACAGGTGCAAAATATAGAAAAACTCTCCCACTGAAAGAAAATGATTGGCAAAGAAGCTGGATCCTCTAGGAGGCCATCATTGCCTTCTATGCCAAATATTCCCAGAGGAATGCCCTCTGATAAATCTGATTCAAACCCAGAGGACTCTCAATCAGAAATAGAGCACCTCACACAGGAAGGGGGAGTAAATTTGGCCAATTATCTTTGCGCTTGCGCTATTCCTATGGATGGCAGCGATAACAAACCCAACTACTGTGAATGGTCTTTCAAAGACATTCAGCGATTACCCACTGATGAACAGCAGCTTTGGTGAGAGGTGTGCAACTCAGAATTGCAACTACTCAAAGATTGCAAAGTCTATGAAGTAGTCGATCGGCTTAAGATCAAAAGATCATAAAGAACCGATGGGTATTCAACATCAAACCCGACAGCCGTAAATGTGTCAGATTGGTAGTGAAGGGATCCTCCCAGGTCGAAGGGATACATAGATTTTGATGAGATCTTCTCACCAGTTGTTAGATTTGACACCATACGCTTGATGCTTGCACTCACTTCACTGAAAGACTGGCATGTCTCTGACCTTGACATCAAAGGCACATACCTATATGGTGAACTTAAAAAAGAGATCTATATGGAGTTTCCAGAAGGATTCGCCCCTCCACACCTAAAGGGCAAAGTACTCTAATTGCTCCACGCACTATAAGGCCTTAAACAAGCCAGATTAACCTGGTGGTGCACGCTAAAGCACTTAATGGAGGAACTCAGCTTCTAACAAATCCAATCGAATGCCGGCATCTATATCTACAAGAAAGGCAAAGTATACATTGTCATATACGTAGATGATGCAATGTTTTGTGCTCCCAATAAAGCTTTGGTGGAAAAGCTTAAAGCCACCTTTATATATGAAGCGATGGGAATGTTGAGATCTCGGAGATACATTTGAATTTTTCAAAATGAGAATCAAACGAGATCAACCCAACTGCTGGATCTGCCTAGATCAGTGAACACCTCAAAAAGTTTTTGAACAATGCAGTCTGATAAACGCTAAACCTGCTTGAACACCTCTCCCCAAGGGATACTAGCCAACCAAAAATATTGAACCAGTAGACCCTGAGTTGTGGATGCGCTTGCAGCAGGTCATTGGCTCTGTCTTGTACATCATGCTCGGCACACGCCTTGATATAGCGTACACAGTAATCCAACTTGCAAAACAATCCACCAATCTGTTTAAAGAGCATCTGAATCGGACACTCTACATCTGTAGTTACTTAATTGGCACTTGTAAATATGCGCTCATCTTTGACGGTAGTGACGACGGCTTGTTAGCTTGTTCCAACTCCGATTGGGGTGCAGATACCAAAACGTCCCACTCACAGACAGGGTTCTTTCTGAAACTTGTGAATGCAGTCTTCTTATGGAATTCCCACCAACAGGACGTGGTTGCAAGATTATCCACAGAAGCTGAATATATATCCATGTCGGATTGCACTGCCCAAATCATTGATATAAAGCAGATGCTCAATGAGCTCAGGTTCGCTTTAAAATTCATTCCACTTTGTGGAGACAACCAAGGCACAATCTTTTTAGCACAAAATCTGGTTAACCGGAAGAACAATAGGCATATCCGGATTAAGTACCACTTTATTCGTGACACTGTTCAAGTTTCCAAGGATGTGGAATTATTCTACATCCAAGATGAAGACAATCCCGCCGATATTCTTACAAAGAACTTAGGCTATGTCAAGTTTGAGAAGTTTCACTCTCTACTTGGTCTCACCATCTATCGTGCAAATGAGCGCATGTGATGTTCTCTCATTATATGTATGTCTGAGTCTACTATGGTACACTAGACATGGGGGAGTGTTCAACACAGACACTATAAGCACAGTAGTGCTAATACTCACTATATGTGAATGGTACACTAACTACATTTAGTAGTCATTACTAAGTAGCGATATATATGTAGGTCAGCCACTTGAGCACTAGCAGGCAAAACAGTGTATAAGATGCTATATGGAAAGAAACCTTACCTTGAGGACTTGCTGGTCTGGAGTGTAAAGTGTTGGATTTTTGATCATTCTGGATTGAAGCTACTGTAGGTGAGAGTGCTTGGCGGGGGATGGGCTGGGTAGGTAAAGATAGAAAATATGACTCTGATTGGTGATCAGGTCGAACGTATGCACTGTTTTGAATGTGGAAGTGATGCTTATGGAGTGTTACAATTTTCCTCCTTTCTCCTAGACTTCTCCTTTTCTCTTTCTATTGTTGTTCCCATATCATGCTTGATATGTTCTCTTATGACTGGACTCATTATTTTCTTCTTTTTGATTCTGTTGATACTTCGCTTATTCTTCTATGAATCCTCACACTGTTTCTTTACTTCCTACCAACAGGGGATCTCTTAAGTCATTAATATTTATGCTTATCTTCTTATCTCATGGACAGCCTTCTCCTTTAACTGATTCTATTGTATCGGTTACGTGTTCCTACTTACCATTGTTATTCCTGCTAGTTCTACGATGTTCCATAATGACACATCCTTCTAGTACTTTTAGCACACTGCCTGTACTTCTAGTCTTTACTCTTGATCTGCACAATCTAGCGTACTTCTCTCGTCCAAAAGAGTTGGTCTTGTCTCTAGCATCCAAGACACTTGCTTGATCTCGTTCCCTCCTTGTTGTCATTCCAGGATGCAGTGTCTTTTGTGAGTACCTTCCTTGAAACAACATGTTTCGCTCGACCTATAAAAGTACATCTCACATAACATGGAGTAAATGAGGGAGACAGTGTGTTGAAACGCAGGTGAGCTGAATAAATGAGTGCCCATAGTGTGAGCAAGTGAGCAGGGGTCGATGGATGGAAAATAAAGACTTTTGATGCCAGGAATATTATGACTGGCAGCATAACCCGATTGGGCCTCCTTTCCTTTGCTGTTTGACGTTGATGACCGTTCTAGAATCTGATATTAAGATAAGAAATTCTGAATAAGAAATACCAGATTTCCGATACTGCTCCTTGCTGTTTATATTACGATGACTTGAAGTGTATACATAAGTTAAAGAGCTTTTCTTCCATCCTTCAATTTCTGCTTGCCTAAATTTTTCATGAAAATAGATCTATAGGAATATAGTAAAATTTCAGACGGAGAGAATACATCGTGACCTCTAGCAATATCTGCGCCTCTTCACTGCCAAGAAATGAGACAAATGAGTAGATTGGCTTCCAATAGCATGGTTCTCCTATATTACAAAGGAACAAGCCTCTACTCAAAAGTCACCATTTGAGGTGACCTGGTCCTATGCTTCCCACACGGGTTTTGAACAGAGAATAACCAAAGCACCTGCTACTGAGAAATTCTTCTCTACCATGCCTAGAACAGACAAAAGCTAATCTTCAGAAAGTACAGCAACAGATGAAAGCCCAGGCTGATAAGCATTGCTCCAATGCCTTTAAATATCAGATTGGCAATAAAGGTTGGTTTTCTACCAATAACCTAGAATTATTTTGTGCCTCAAAGAAGCTTATGGAACAATGGTTAGGACCATATGACATCATCAAGCTTGTAGGAGACAATGCATTGAAGCTACACCTGCTGCACACCATGTGCATTCATCCAGTAGCCAACATCTCCCATGTCTGGCCCTACAAAGAACCCCTTGAGGGGCAAACCTCTGATCGACCTGGTCCAGTGAAAGTCATGGAAAACAAAAGTGAAGTATGAAGTAGATTATATCCTAGACATATGGAGAAATGGAAAAAGCATGGAATGCCTTGTCCATTGGAAAGGGTACTTAAAGGAGGATTACATACATATAGGAACCAAGAAGTCATCTCAGAAATGCTAAAGAAGCAATTGAACTATTTTATGTGAGAAATCACACGTCCACCTCCACATGATGTTTGGGAAACATACCAAACTCTATAACCCTTATAATGATTGCCTGGAAGTTGATTCTTAGAAAAGAGTGTTACAGACACTATCAAGTTTTCCCTTATTTTCCCCAATTTTTCCTGATTTTCTAGGATGACTTTTGCATTTAGTCCCTATCCATTAGCCCCCATTGCCCGAGACCACTAAATGCTCAAGTCTGGTCCACAGTCTAGACCCACTCGCCTTATAGATACCATGTGTATTGCTATGCACCTCACCAATCAACACATGGCACATAGCCTTGTGCATGCTTGCCTCATGTACACTGCCTACCTCACCCATATCTTGTGGTTAGCACCTGTTACCCTCATGTACGCCTCATGGCCTAGTCATGTAGCATAGGATATCTACCAATCTAGTGCACCACTAGTACAAACCCCTGTATAGTATATAAAGCCCAATGGAGCACCAGAGGACCTCAGTTGTGTCCGTCTTGTCCTCTTGAAGTTTTCCTTTCAACTCTAGGAGCTATATTTTGTACATTATTGTTTTATTGCCTTGGCCTGTGCTCTACAGTGAGTGCTGGTCATTTCAGAATCCCTTATATAGTATCAGTAAGACTCCCATAAGAACCATGGGAATCCCATGTATATAGTACCAGTGAAACTTTCATATGGATCATGGAATATCCACAAAATGCCAAAAGTGTAGTGCATAGTATCAAATAGTGTACCAATCAGTGTATCCATAGCTTATAAAAAGTGGAGTAGAAAATGTATCCAAAGTGCACCAAAAGTGTACTAAAAGTGTTTTCAAAGTATAGTAAAAAGCGGACAAAAGTGTAGTGAAAAGTGTACCCAAAGTGCACCAAAGAAGTCTATCAAAAAGTGAACTCAAAGTATACTAAAAAAGCATATGAACAAATGTACCAGACGTGTAGTACGTAGAAAGTGTACTCAAAGTGTATCCAAAGTGTAGTAAACAGTGATTTCAAGCCTCCACACTGGTCTAACAGCCCTCAAAAGTTAATGGCTGATGGGTAATCATTCAATCCAAAGGTCCACCATCTCAGAATTTGTATATGGTTGCTTTCCACCTTATAATGGGGTATAATGCAAAGTTTTAAAAAGACAGTCCAATTAGTGTTCCTATGCCCCTAGCACATAGAAAATGTGATGGAGGGGGGCTCATGGCATGCTAGTACCTATCCAAACAAGCTACACATGTACAGAGAAAAGGGAGCAAGTGTAATGAAGCCAACTGAAACGACCAACACTCACTAAGAGCGCAAGCCTAGACAATAGAACAATAAAGAGAGTAGAGTAACTCCTAAAGTTTGAAGGGAAAACTCCAAGAGGACAAGACTGAGGTCCTCTGGTGCTCTATTGGGGGTTTATATACTATACAGGGGTTTGTACTAGTGCATACTAGATCAGTAGACATCATATACTACATGACTAGGTCGTGAGGCGTACATGAGGGTAACAGGTGTTAACCATAAGGTATGGGTGAGGTAGGCAGTGTGCATGAGGCGAATATGCACAAGACTATGCACCATATATGATTAGTGAGGCCAACATGAGGCAAGGCTGCGTGCCATGTGTGATTGTTGAGGCACACAGCAATACATTGTATGGTATCCATGAAGCGAGTGGGTCTAGACTGTGGACCGGACTTAAGCATTTAGTGGTCTCAGGTGATAGGGGCTGATAGATAGGGGCTCAATGTGAAAGTCATCCTAGAAAATGAGAAAAAATAGGGGGAAATTGATAGTATCTATAACACCAACAAGCTGTCGGCTAAAGTTGCAATATCACAAATGATTAAATATGGAGATTTGATGTGGAGTAGTGCTGCTTTTGGAGCACTTAAATAAGCAGAGAAGCAGATTACTATAGTTGACTTCCTCATAACTGATACCCCAGATAACCAATACTCATTAAAAGCCAATACCTTTTTGGATTTTCTAATCTGGTTTGTGCTAATTTTGTGACCATGCCTGATATCCAATAACTCATACCAATTTGGAGTGAAAAGCAATAACTCATGGCAATACATTGCTTAATTAGGATCAATTAATTAATTAATTAATTGAGTCACTGAACATTCCAATACATATACTGTATATAGCAACAACGATCCAAATCAATAGCTTTTCCAGCTTCTTCATTGTTATAATACCCCTCAACAGTTTAAAAAGGACTAAAGAAGCTCCAAGATCAAACACATGGCCACAAAGCAATGCTTGAGGCTGCTCTAAAGACTAAATGAGTAATTTCTAAAGCTGATGAAGAGTGGCTGTGAAACGACCAGCACTCACTGATAGAGCACAAGCCTAGTTGCAATGAAACAATAACAAGAGTAGAGTAGCTCCTAGAGTTGAAGGGAAAACTCCAAGAGGACAAGACTGAGGTCCTCTGGTGCTCTATTGGGGATTTATATACTACACAGGGGTTTGTACTAGTGTACACTAGATCGGTAGATATCCTATGCTACATGAGTAGGTAGTGAGGCATACATGCTGCTAACAGGTGATGTCCACAAGGTATGGATGAGGTAGGCAGTGCACATGAGGCGAACATATGTGAGGCTGCGTGACATGTGTGATTGGTGAGGCGCACAGCAATACACATGGTACCCATGAGGCGAGTGGGTCTGCACTGTGGACCGGACTTGAGCATTTAGTGGTTTCGGGTGATAGGGGCTAATAGATAGGGGCTTAATGCGAAAGTCACTCTAGAAAATCAGGAAAAATAGGGAAAAATAAGGGAAAAATTGGTAGTGTCTGTATCAGTATAATTCCGCTACCGGGATGAAGGGTGCATCTATGACCACAGTCCAAGGTGCAGCACCTGACTCGGAACTGTGTAGGGATAAGCAGACCACGTGCCTGAAAGTGCAGCACACTCTGATAATCAATTCAGCTACCAGCCGAACGAACTGCCTGGATATAAAAAAATCCGCTGGATCGAGACCATAGCCCAAAGAGTGGGGGATAATTACACTTGTGACATAGCTGACTCTTGTGCATACCCAGACTCGGCGATATCAGAACGTGTTTCCACTTGGTTAAGTTTTCTATCTCTGTACTACTCACCGGAGAGGGACCCTACAACGTGCTGATCGGATAATCAGTAGATCAAAGCTTCCATTTTTTCGACGTGCTGAAGGCCTTGTACATTTACCCCAAATATTTAATTCCCTGCATAATGCTCCCTATAATCTGACGCCCAGTTTTGGTATGGATGGTTCTGGCAAGATATGGATCAGTACTTGTGCAATCTCAATACCTTTCTTCTCTCCCCTCCTTATTTTAATTGAATTATCTTAGACGGGACGTACATATATATATAACTTCAGCCCCCAGATCAGCTTCCAAGTGATATTTCCACTAGTATATTTATACATATCAAGAGTGTTGGGACCGAGTATCATTCCGCTACCGAGATGAAGGCTGATGAAGGTTGCATTGATGGCCGCGATCCAAGGCACAGTATCCGAACTGTGTGGGGATAAGGGGACCACATGCCTGAAAGCCCTCGTGGGTTTCACAGCTCATAGGCACCTTGGGGGGACAGCCTGAGTGGCGCCATCGTCACTCGTGCTACGAGAATCGATCCGATTATCAACCGAACCTCGGCTGGGTATTCGAAACTCGCTGGATCGAGACCATACCGATGTACGGCGTCCCAAGAATGGGAGATAATTACCCTTGTGGCACACTGGCAGCTGACTCTTGTGCATACCCGCACTCGGCTGCCACTTGACAAGGTCGCACCAATGGTATAGGGTCTCCCTTTGAGGACGATACCGTCATGCATGCACAATATGACGTGTCACGGGCGGAGATGCGTTGATGATGCTGTTCATGATGGTGTAGATATGAAGTTCATATCAGATAATCTGTTGGAAACCCCATTACGAACGATGGGCCCAGAATCAGCTCACTGCAGCATAAACACCTGGCATGAGTCGAACGCCATCCAGTTTCGGGGATATCAAAGAGGAAAATTGCATGCTACCCTTTCGCGGCGGGGTTCGAGATGGTGGCCGGGGTACTATCTGCTAAGGTCAGAGTTCGACGGCTATAAAACGAACGACTCGCACAGTACACCCCATCCCCAAACATTTTACCACACTCAAGGTCTCGATGCCTGACAACCTCCCTGCCCTTGTCAATGCCGGTAGTACTTTCAGAATCGTCTCTCTCACTGGCGCGGGAAACCACCTCACCGGTGTTACGGTCTTTCCTAAGGGTTTGGACTCCCAACCTATCTTCCTCGACATTGACCCTGGCAATGAAAGCACCGTATGGCAGTTTCTTGTCTCCATCCAGAATGCGCTCACCTCATCGGCTGTAGTGGGAAGTGACCAAGGGGGTTGCCGCCGGCAACGTTTTTTATCGGCTCAGGCTAGGCGGGTATGGCAGTATCGGGCACGCACTCGGAAGCATACCGGCCAGATACGATGACGGGGTTGCGTTCTACGCGGAGCAGGTCCGTGCTACCAATGATGCTCGACACGATGTGCGGTGGATCGTCACCTATGTGCAAGCGAAGGACGCATACTGGTGAGCAATACTCGTATTACGCGATGATTCCATATTCCGCTAAGCCGTTCTCTGTTCAGTATCGGACCAAACCCCACGGACCCAAGAGAAGTACATGTATGGACAGTCCCTCCTGTCTCTGAGAACAATCCCTATCCTTTGGTAATTCGTTCTCTCCTGTTGGCACGGCAGTTTTCTGATTTGTGTCGCAGATTACGCTCGAGCGTCTCAAACTCGAGGACCAGCTTTCGGATACTCAATTTTTCCGGTTTGAGGCAGCGCCAGTGCCAGAGGCAGCGGCAGATGACGATTGAGAAGGAGAGACTGTGAAAATCAGTGTAGTGGTACATGTGTCTTCCCAGTTGAAAGGAGAATATCAAATCAGAGTTTTGTTGCCAATTGCGTACCTGTGCAGGCGAAGGAAGAAATGTTAGCAAGAGTTACAACCATACTTCCGGCCGATTTACTGTCGTTTGGCGGGTGGGGAAGATGGCGGTGCCGCGATCGGAGCCAGGGGCCTAGCTTTCCGATCATCTTCGGGACTCATCAATACCATTGGAGAGGCCAGTGTGGGACAGTCGCCACGTACAACGACCATGCAAAGGTGGTTTCTGTGTGACTACCCACTGCGACTCCCTGAGTTGTCTCTACTCCGCTCGGCAAACCCCTGCTCCAAGTCCGGCTCCTTCCGGCTCGCTGCCTCTACCAGTGGCCCCTAACCCTGCACAACCACACCATCCATAGTATTTCAACGCTGAGTGCCATAACAAGGGTATAACCATACTGACGTTGTCGACTCACCAGTTTATAAATTACATAGGTATCTTGTTTGTACGTTGCACTCGGCGCTGATTTCGGATGTTTGTGGTATGGTCGATTTGGACGTTCAAGTTGCGATCGATGATGTCGACCGGTCACCAAGAATCGACCGGACACTGGCATCACGCCTCGCCTTCTCATCTCTCCGCGCCCTCCAAGCCGCCAACGCAAGGAACAAGTCCAAGTCCAAAATGTGAGCACCCTTGTGTCGCATCGTGGATCACAGAGCTCGACGGGTGTTAGCTTGACACAAACAATGTTTCACTGCATTAAAATGTCGATAAGTGTTTGACATACTGCTTGGACGAATACGCTTCATGATCACGGAGAGGAACGGGAGGTACGATCGTCTCAGTCTGGCATGCACTGGCACCGGTGTGGCTTTGAAGCCCTTGTGATTGGGTCAGATCGCCCAAGGACTTTCGATAGACCTTGAACGCTGCCGGTTGGGGGACCTATGCATGGACACATATTGCTCGATGCATTAGACAGTCCGGTGACACAAGAAGAGACGGACATCGTCATGCTATCTCATTTCGGGTCAAGGTATGAAGTCTTTCCGTTGCTGAACTTTAGGGTTGGATAGGAATACCTTGCGAGGAGTTGACACGCCTTAGGTACGTATACTGGTACTACATCGACCAGCAAGATGCCCACGCACAACCAGCACGGCAGCGTATGTGTTATATTGCATCCTGCCTCAAACTGATGCTATCGCTAAGCTAGTCTTTCAGATACATGCACTTCTGCTCGTTACACACATCCGCATATCCTACAACACCATCGGCGCTTAAACACGCCCTAATCTGTCGCATCAATCATATTACACACTGTCTCCCCGAGACCTGTCAGTGAGATCCCGAAACAAGCAGGGTCCAAGCCATCAAGAGGGCTGGAGAGGGGAACGGCAACTAAACGACGTCCCAGAGGTTCCTGTCTGGAAATCCACAATGATCGACTTGACAGCGGCGTACGTCGCCAGCACTGCGGTCGCCAGACACGCGAGGGTAATGACCACGTTCCAAGTGTTGAAGAGAAAGTGTTTCTTGTCTGTAAGAACAGAGCGGACATTGAACGAACGATATTCAGGAAAATGGATGGGATCGTGGTGCACGTACAGCCACGTGCCCATCGGGAAATGTTCCGCCAGCTATCAATTCTGGATGCACGGAGATTGTTGACATCATATGGACGATCCTGTGACATCGCATCGACTTGCATGATGTAGCCGAGGATCATAAAAGGTGGGAAGGTATATGTGAATTCTGCAGAAAATGCGTCAGCGCGGTTCAGACACCGTAATGGAAATCGTACGGAAGATGCAGACGGCAGCAACAAGGGAGGATATATTGGAGAACTGGGGGATAGCGGAGCCGATGACGAAAGCGAGTGCCCAATAAACGATCACAAATACAGAAAAGAGGTACTTTCCAGCCTTGACCGTCAAAGGCGGAGCATGGAATAACTCCATAAGGATGTTTTGATAGATGACCTTGATGCCAATGTTCCCGTACAACGCAGCGGCAATAAGGCCTGCGGTAAGAGAGATTGCATTGGTCGCCGTCTGTAGACTGTAAAGAGAGATACCCTGGTTTGCGGGCTGATCGGAAACAGTAAGTCAATCACCGGATCAAGAGGGCAACATGCTCACGTTGATGACAAACTGGCCTTGGTACGTGTAGACGAACAACCCGAAGAACATGTACACGATGGTGATAAACACTTGGGCGCAAGCCATGGCCTTCCAAAAGTCCATCGGTCGACGCATCTCAGCCATAAATTCCACGAAGATCATTCTTGGATAAGCTCTCGATGAGGCCGCACTCCAGACTTAGCAAATGAGGACCTACGCGCCACCATAAGAGAATACGATCTGCATGATACCGTTAAGTTGGGGGCCGAAAGGCTGCTGGTCGATAGCCAACGTTTGAACTGGCCCTGGAGTAACATTATAAGCAGACTCCGCTGCCGAGTAGTTGGGGGCGGTGTGTGCGACAGCAGCCATCGTTATGATCAATGTGATAACGTTGAGCCAAATGGAAATGTTTGCAACCCAACCGAACTTTTGCAATGTTCTGACCTGACCCAGAATCATGCCTACAGAAGGGTGTGAGTTGATTCTTGTTCGAAAGCTATGGTCATCACCGACCAGCTAACATCCAGACGATGTTACAAACACTGAAGCAGAGCTGATTTTGTAAGGATTCTGTGAACCTTGGGCGTGATGACCGTGTCAATACATACCTTGAATTGTGCCATTTGCGAAAGGCCCTGGCCGTTGCCGAGGATGATGATACCGACATTGAAGATAAGTTGCAAACTCTGCAGAACATTGCACACTGCGAGATCCTCAATGTAATGTGCTTGTAAAAGGTTGTGAGAGGCATACAGATCCGGAACCAACTCCCGTAAATACGATATCCAAGTTCGCCAAATGATCTAAGGGGGAACCGGTCGGAATCCAGTTTCAAGAACATGTGCCAGAGGAGAACACCGCTGTAGGCTGCCATAACGCCGAAAGCAACGAAACATGCAACACCCGGGCCATATCCCACCTGCGCAAATGCCCAAGGTGCCGAGTATGGACCAAGGATATCTACCTCAGTAGTCAGATGAGTACAAACTGTTTGAATGGCCTTCTCGTACCGGTAGTGATGAGGTAAAAGATCGCACCCCAGGTAGCCGTCCTTAGCGAGCTGGAAGCCGCACGATACTCGGCAGGAGTGACAGCAAGAACGGCGGCTTCGTCGGTCCCGCCCTTTTTCTCGTCGGCAGAAACGAAGGAGTGTTGGTCACCGAGTCGGTTGAGACCGAACAACTCGCTTAACCAGCCAGTCGGGAGACGGTATCCTTCTCGGCGTGCTTCAGCAACCTCTTTGTCTCGCTGTTCCCGGGCGTAGTAGAGATATGTCTCGAAGTTCGGTGCTAATCCATCGGTGAAAACAAACTGCTCGGGGGCGACGATATCTTGATTCTCTTGAAGATGCAGGTGAGGGTCGTGGGCTTCGACAGCCGCATGAGGATACGCCATGGTAAGACGGGGGGAAGAGGGGGACAAAGTGGGGAGGGTGAGGATCGGTCGCTTTTATGCAAAGGATGGTCTATTTCAGAGCGTGCCTGTGTGCAGCTGGACCTTGTGGCCATTATGCGAGGCGGTACCCTAGAATCCATTTACAAGTGCACTAAATCCCTTGTTAGTGCGATGAGGTATCGGAGCGGCGTGATCGGACCTTGCGTACGGGGTGCCTGGCGAGAAAAGTATTAATTAGCGATGTGCATTGTGGAAGCGCGGTCAGAGAAGCAACACAGGACCATGAAAACATACCTACGACGCGTGCCATGACCATGACCCGAACCGGGAGACAACTATCCGAGAGTACTGCGCGGCACCCTGGGACGCGACGTGTGGTTGACCCATATCATGATGCAGGACTGCAGTTTCTGATTGTCAAGTCTCGGGATAAATTTAGGAGATTTCATGGCACCTGTTGCTGATTGATTGACGGGTATTAAGATTGGTGGAGTTGTCCTGTTCCTCGAAGTTATTAATAGCCATCGATGTCATCCTGGGATGGGTGATACCAAGTCAGTGTTACTTGTCGAATGCCTTGTGCATGGTAAAGGAAAGGCGTCCACGCGGACTGAAAATCTCCGCGTGGTGTCGCACGGGAACGAAAAAGTGCTGATGGACTGGAAACGGTCCGTTTAGCCCGGCTGGTTCGTGGGGATGGCTCTCCTTACTCTAGTTGGTAGTTCACCTAAACGATCCTGGAAAGACGGCGGTCAGGGTAGCGGTAGCCCCCTGACGAGAGCTTTCGCACGCTCGAAACCGCTGCCTATCCCGCCTCTCTGCCCGTCCCTGCGCGGATCGTACACGGCGCTGATCCTCGGAGAGGGGCGACTGACGAGCGCAGAAAACGGGTTCGACAGCCCAGGATGGCCTCTCCTTCGCACACTGACTAACCTCTAGGTCGCGCGACACCCATCTAAGTACTGTGATGAGTGACAGTCTTGAGTTCTACCAGTTTGGATCGCCCATTTCTGCTGTTGCCGCATCGGGACTATTGAAGTAGAACGCCCAGGGTGGGAAATTGACCAATCCCACAGTGGCACGGTTGGCCTCTGCAGGTTGTTGCACAGAAATCTCCATGAGGCCGATCACACCTGCTACCACGGTCCCGGTCCACCGCATTTTATTCATCCCCGAACTCCTCGATATCATCTTCAACTTCTTGGATAGGGATGCCAACGTCGCGAACGCCTGCGTCTGCAAGCGCTGGTCCGAGATAGCCCTCGATGTCGTTTGGAAAGAGGTCGACGACCTCCTCCACCTCTTCCGTTTACTGAAACCGATAATTCACCAAGAAGACACGTTCGAATACGTTAGCAGCCTTCCTTTTGTTTCTCTTGCTCCTGACTTACCCTGTCCTCGACAGTGCTTCGAGACACTCCCAGAAGCCAGCGACTGGTCCAGATTCGAAAAGTATGCCTCTCGCGTTCGGTCCTTGAAGTTCCGGTCAACCAAGTATGATCTCGAAATATACCCCTTGTTGGACGACGTTGCCAGAACGCGAACGTCTTTGGAGATCTTGCCCAACATGCACTCCTTGGAATGGTTATATACCAGCGTCGCTCACATGGAACGCTGCAAACTATTCCTCCATCGTCGTCTCAGACACCTCTCCGTGACTACGCCTTCCCAACATTTTCCCCGACCAGATTTCTATACCGATCTATGTGCACGTGCACCTCACCTGCACACACTCATCCTTTTTGTCCAATTTCCCGGGAGACCCATCGACGCTGAGCTCCGCGTTCTCCTCCCAAACCTGCCAGAGCTCAAGAAGATCATGCTACCAGAATTCCACTATACATCTGCAGTCATCGAACAGCTCTCCCGAGCCAAGAACATTGCTGTCCTGGATTTCAGTCAGGACCTCAACCTCGGTTACGGTAGCCCAGCCAATGTGTTATCCTTTACCCCTGTGCTCACGGAAGGCGCATTTCTGTGTTTACGCGAGCTCAACCTGTCTGTTAGAATTGACGATCTCGACCGTTTTTTCCGCTCAACTTTTGCGCCCATTCACATCACGACGTTGTATGTCAACTCGTACACAGACCACACTCCGACGGAAGTGCACACCTTCCTCACCACGCTGTCCCAACAATGTCAACTCTTATCAAAGCTGAACCTTCAGCTTTACCATAAAGTTCTTCCCGCCGATCTCCCCGCAGACCAGCAACTTTCTTACGCCACCATCAAACCCGTCCTCACATTTCCAAACCTATTCTCCTTTGAACTGGTGCACAAATACCCACTCAAGATCACGCTGGACGAGCTCGAGGACCTAGCCAGCAAATGGCCAAACTTGGAAAGCCTCACGTTGAACGCAGAACCCCTCTTCATCGACGAGGACGCCTTCACGCTCGATCTCCGCGCACTCCTCCCCTTTGCGAGACACTGCCCCCGTTTACGCCTCCTCGGCCTCTACATCAACGCCACCGAGGCCGAAATTCCCTCGTCTTCTACCCCGCTCGAGCCCTTTCGCGCCCTCCAAACGCTCGCGATCGGTACCTCGCAGGTCCGCGATACCAGCGCGGTCGCGACGTTTTTGAGTCGGATTTGCCCCTCTCGGTGTACTTTGGATATGGGCATCACCTGGACTGAGTTTGGTTGCCATGACAACCGGTTCTTGTCTGACGATCTACGGTATCCGCTTCAAAAGCGATGCTCGGCCTGGCAGGCCGTCGAAAAGCTGCTTCCAGCGTTGATACGACTTCGGCGAGAGGAAAAGGAGCGGTCGCGCGCGTTGCAAGAGGAGGTCGAGGATCTGCGCGTACGGAATCGTCTCTTGACGGACAAGGCGGATACCAAGACAAAGGATTCTTGCATTATTGCATGACATGAGAGCCACCGGTCGTTGCATGTTTTTCATATCACGCTCGTGCTCAGCTTTAGTACGATTGGGGGTACTCGAACGTACGTAGGCGTACATGGGGTTTGATTAAATTGTACACGCAAACTAAGCCGCCGTTGTATCGTTATAGTTATCACTTTATGTACGTCTTGGAATAGTTTGTTTGTAGAAATGTGACATGATTCCTTCGGTGTGGGTGATGGTCAAGTTGAACACTGGGTGCGTGGCGTTCTGGGGAAAGCTTCAAGAATCGACGCATGGAGCGATGTCGGGGGGTAACGTACCACACGGTTCACCGCGCCGCCAAGAATATGCGACGCCCCCTCTTCTTCGGACCATGCAAGCGCGTCCGCGAACGAGGTTCTGCGAAGTTGCTGATGCGGTGAATCTGCCCCATCGTTGAGCGTCCGGATCGAAACAGGAGATATGAAGACGTCACCCGAAGCCTCCTGCCACGCCTGATCGACCTGGGCACGTCGCGCCAGTACAGGGTTGACGCTATGCTGAGCAGCCGAGAGCCCAGCGAGACAATACAACGTATGATACGCGTCCGCGCTCCTGCCCGTTTTCGCATCAGTAACACGTCAGAGCACGGGATTAGGGGGATAGGGATCCGTACTTGGGTGGTTTGTCCCGCAGACCTGCAGCCGGGTGCTGTGCCGCACACAAGATATACCTCTGCAACGCCAGATTGTTCCACACCGACTCTGCGCGCGCAGTAAACCCATCATGTACCGTACGTGGGCACACACAAGCGAGAGGAACTCACCGTCCACGTCGTCGTCCCACGCCCCATCCCCACAGGGCGGGGCGGTCGTATCCTGTGCCTGTGCGCCGGCATCATGCGCGTGACGACTACCCCCACCAATGCCCTGCGACGCCAGCAGTGCAAAACAGCCCCCGACCCACCACGAATAACACCCGTCGACGAGCTTGTTCGTCCGACCCCGGAACCCGCCCAACTCGATCTCGGAACCTTGCATCTGTACGAGCCATCTCAACAGCCTCCTATAGTCGATCGACGGGTTATTGCCTAGCGTCGTCGCCGAAGGAGGCTGCGAGAGGAGGTCGAGGTAGGGTCGTAACATGATCCACGAGGCGAGCGCGCAAAAGGTATATCCCCCGTGTGCTTCACCGAGGGACGGCCGGACGTCGGCGAGAAGCGTTTTTCCCCCGTCTGCGTCCACTCCGTAATAGGGCTGCGACGCGGAGGAAAACCCGCCCTCGTAGGTTTGGCACGACGCGATGAACGCGGGCGTCCCTCGTAGGAGTTCGGGGGTGAGTAGATCCAAGAGATAGGCGACCACGAGCAGACAGTACGTGCCCCTGCGGTTTGGTCAGTCATGGGAACGGAACGTGCGTGAGAGAGAGCAAAGGCGAGACGTTTACCGGACGTCTATTTCGGCATCGTGCGCGACGAGAAAGGAGCCGTCGGGTTGTTTCAGAGACATGAAGAAGGCGTAGAGCTTCTCCCTGTTGGTGTCCTATTTAGAAACGAAAACGTAAAACGACAAGGACGCGAACGAACCTGTTGATTTGATCCCAGCCTCCTCCCGGCCCTGGTCGACCAACGATCGCGAGCGAGCAGACAGAAGCGTAGGTCGGGAGGAGATGCGCCGCATGTCCCGGCCCACCACCGAACCCACCCTCCGGATGTTGCCATGCCAGAATCTTGTCGATGGCGCTGAAGATAGACAAGACACGTCAACCGAACGATTCGCTGTGATCGACGGTCTCGCGCACCGTTGCTTGTTATTGGGGTCCAAGACCACGCCCATCACGCTGAAACTTTGGAGTGTCCAGTACAGGAGCCAGGGCTGGCTGGCATCTTGGCTGGTGTAGCGTGATGGGAAACCTTGTACGAGGTTTCGGACGAGAAATTGGAGGTGCTGTTGCCGTTGGAGGGGTGGCGGGGACTCTGGATCGAGTGGGAGATGTTTCAGGAGGATCGACTCTGTTTCCGCTTGCAGGTCAGAGGTCTCTGTGATGTGCTGATCGTCTGCTGATCGTCGCGGTTGGGCCATCGCGCGTGGTTTCGGTCAAAGTTCCAGAACAATAACCTCTTGTCTTTTTGCAACTATGCACAGGCTGTACAACACTTCAATTTTCTACCTACAAAACTCTCTCGACCAGACCCAACCCTTCGCTCTCCAATACAGCTCGGATGGGCTCGCAAATCTCTTTGGTGTACGGCTGAAGAACGCCCGCGGTATTGATCACACCATCCAGAACGAGCTGGGTAGCAATGCCACATGGAACACCGACAGTAAGCGCCATGGCTGAGTGACCAGACGGGCTTCCGTATTTCTCGAGCGTCGACGTCAGGGTTTGCTTGTCGTACGCTGTCAGCACGTTTCGTTCTCGTTTCATCCGATGAAGATCCTCACCTCCGTTCCGTCCGCCCATTCCACGACAAACTTGTGCTGGAGCATGACGAGATCACGCTCGCCTTGCTCGTACTTCATCAATCCTTCCAGTTGTGCACAGAGGGTATCCAGCAAGTTCTTTCCCCTCGGAGTAACTTTCGTGGTCGAGAACAACCCGAGCCATCGGAAGCCAGATATAATGCGGGCGCTCTCACTTTCGTCGGGGAACTTGCACACAGACTTGATGCGGGACACGAGCGAGCTGAGTGGGTCGTCAACGACGAATCACGAAAGGCATGTCGCTACTCACCTCTCAGACGCGTCGTTGGCACCGATGGCCTTCTGAGTAACCTCTGCCCACGGGAGAGCCACCGTTAGCCATTCCTTCTCGGTGGCGTCGAGGAAGCCCAAGTCAACCAAAGCTTTGATGAATTCGGGGAATCCCTGGTAGCGCAAAGTGCCACGAACGATGGTGTCCGCCTCCGGAATGTCGTAAAACTCGCGGAAGGGAACCGAGTTGCGGTTGGGGTAGGCCACAAAGGCGAACGCGGGGGAGATAAAGTACGGCTTGGCGTATTGCATGAGGTCGCTTCCAACAATATCAAGCTGCTTGCCTTCCGACAGGTATGAAGCCGAGTTCAGTAAAGCCAGGAGGACGCCTCGTGACGACCAGGAAAACTTGTACCCCAAGGGGTTTCCGGAGCATTCCGGCGCAGGCAGCCCACCACAGTACGATAGGAACTGCTTAATCTATTCACGTCGATGATCATCAGTACAGTTCGTCGGAAAAAACTCGATCCTCACCTTTCCACCCTTCTCATGCACCTCTGAAATGGTCTTGACAGCGTAAAGGTGATCGATACCAGGGTCAAGACCAATCTCATTCATGACTACAATCCCGGCTGCTTTGGCCTCCTCATCAAGCTCTTTCATTGCAGGGGAGACATAACTCGTCGTGACGACATGGGTATTTCCCTTGATGGCGGCCTTGATGACCGCAGCATGGTGGGTATAAGGGATCAGGGAAATGACGAGATCGTAAGCAGCCACCTGTGCCTCGAGGTCGGCCGTGGAGTGGACATCAAGGGAGATGCCAGTGGCATTCGGAAGACCCTCGGCCAAGGCCAAGGCACTACTGAGCGTCCGACATGCTGAGGGTTCAGTGTTAGCCTGTGATCGTGCAATCGGAGGTGGGGTACTAACCGATGACCAACTCATTGGATGGGTCACGGACGACATACTCGGCACAAGGACGTGCTACGAAACCAGATCCTAAAAGAAGAATTTTGCGAGTCTTCTTGCCCTCTTCTGTGGCTTTAGCGGCCAAAGCGCTCCTGCCAAAGACTGGTCGAATGTCCTTTCCATCCTCGAGAATCGCACGAGCGAACTCGGGGAGGACAAAGGCAGCGCGGTGAACCTGTTCATTGTAATAACGCGTATCCTTGACCTTTCGAATCGGTTCACTGAGTATTCTTTCTGCGTCCTTGGAGCACAAGATGAATCCGATCTGTCCAGAGGGGTATGTCGGGATAGTGGTAAACGCGTATTGTGAAACCGGGAAGATCTGGCGTGTCATGTTTCGCAGCTGAGAGATGAGAGGCAGGTGAAGCCAAAGACATTCGGCCTGGGTAGATATCTGACCGCCTGGTGCCAACGCATCGTGAAGGAGCTGGAAGTACGGTTTTTGGAAAAGGGATTCTGCGGGACCCACAGGATCGGAGGAGTCGGTGATGATGACATCGTACGTCGATTCGTTCTCCGCGAGAAATTTGAACCCGTCCCCGACGAAGACTCTGACGCGGGGGGATTCCAGAAGCGAGGACATGTGCGGAAGGTATGTCTTGGATACTCGGATGACAGCCTAAATTCGAAAAATAAGATAGGAGATGGGGAGATAGAAGGATGTCTGACCTCGTCAATGTCGCACAGGACAACTTCCTCGACCGTGTGGTGCTTCAAGACCTCCCGGACGACGCCGCCATCGCCGCCTCCGATGACGAGCACCTTTTTTGGATTAGGGTGGCTCGCGAGAGGGAGATGGGCGATCAACTCCTGATACCTATCAGTTACACATAAGTAGCCGCAATATGATTGTCGTGGAGGGCTACGTACGAGAACTCGTCGCGTTCGGTGCACTGTATGACACCATCGAGAACCAAGACGTTACCGTATGTCTCGGACTCGAAGACGAGGACGTCTTGATAGAGAGATTTTTCGACGTGGAGGATTTTGTTGATCTTGAGCGTCATGGCTTGGCCAGGCCATTGGGAAGAGACCTCCCGGAACCAACCATCTGCGAGACATCAGTCTTTTGCTGTATTTATGACGGTTTCGTCGTACCGTGAATAGAGGGATGAGAGAGTGGAGACATTTTACGCCTCGTCCAAAGTAAAACGAGAGTTTGCAAACCGCTCACTGATCATCTTATCGCTGATCTTATCGAGAGAATTCGTGGCAACTTCCATATTGAGCTAGGCAGATCACGCCATTTTCGGCACATTTTTTTCATGGTGATACTTAGTTGTCACCTAGCTCTGCGCCATGGCCAAAGTCAACGTTACGCCCAGTGTCAACCTTCGGTTCGGAGAAACAACGTGCTGCTTGGCAAGTATGTCATGAGTTTGTTCTTCAAAGGGGATATTTTATGTGATTGCCCAAATCGGGGTGACAATTGGGCGGACTGAAAACAAACGACTCCGCGAAGCCGTCCGTCATAGCAGATCCGTCCTCGATTGGTCCCATGTTAGATTTCCTGTCAGGCCCCTTTGTCTTGTCGCAACATACAGCGTTCTGCAAGGTTTTTTCCTTTCACAGTTTCCCCCTTGGAGATGATCATGACAAAGGGCCACTTCATTTTAATGCATTGAACGTCTCTAGAACTTCTTTACCTCTTACCACGACATGAACAAGAAGAGGAGCCTCGACGATACATGCGACATTTTTCTGTCGCGCCGCCGCGTCCGCTCTCCGCTCTCCATTCAGCGGGCTGCTAGCGAGTTCCCTCACTATGCACCAACGTTGTGCGCGGAAAGCATAGGGACCCCTCCGTATTTTCTTCTTCCCAGGCCCCTCGAGTTGCCTGAGCTTTCCGCCATGGCATTAACGTCTGCTTCTACGAAGCCGCTTCCCTTGCCTGGTTCGTCCGGTGAGCTACAGCCTAAACACATCCGACTCGCCAACGGTCGTCATCACGTCCCCCGTCCTCGCAACCCTTTTATCCTCTTCCGTTGTGACCTCGTTCATCAACGAAAGGCGCTACCGAGGTCAGATCTAGACGATACCAACATCTCCCGCATAGCTGGAGATTTATGGCGCGAAATGACCGCCGCGCAAAAGAAACCATGGGTCGAGCTCGCTGCTCAGGAGAAGGCGCGCCACGCCCTCCTTTATCCCGACTACAAGTACGCGCCGGCTCACAATGGCCCAAAAAACAAGAAAGCCAAGAGCGATACCACCTACTTGGAAGACCGTCCCCCACGCCAGGTATCCCGAATGGGGGCTGCCTCGCCCTCAGATAATCCGAAGCCACGTCGCCAGCCCGAACGTCCACGGCCGTACCCTCTACCTCGGAGACGCTCTTCGTCTTGTCCCCCCGTCGGTGCTGTTCCAGTTCCATCGCATTCTCCATTGGACGGATGGACTCCTGCTCTCGTCACTCAGGATGACATGCAACGTCGCCCAAGTCGGACCATCATGTATCAGTCGGTGACACAACAGTCCGTTGTCGAACCAACCGCTCCAACGCCAGATGGCTATAACCCTTTGATGTCCGTGCAAGGCTTTGATTGGCTTGGCTCGCCACAGACCGATCCGTCATCACTGGATCTCACATATCCCCTCCCCGACCTGAACCAGAGTTCTGAATCCTACGCAGCGCCAAGCTTTGGTTTCTTTGACAGCAAACCTGTACGTCCGCTTTTCATCCTTTGGTTTGATGGCTCACTCGTTCGCCATAGACATTCTGTTCTGGCGCAGGCGATCCCGGGTTTACCGCGCAAGATTTGGCGGAAATGGAACGTTTGGCAATCGGGACGACCTTTACCGATCCTTTTTCCACTCTGGCCACGCTCCCGGTGGATCATGACTCTCTTTATACATTCTCCACGGCATTATCGCCCTTCGACTGTTCCGGTTATTCCGCCGGCTCTCCTTCCTCTCTCTCCTCGGGGACCTTTTCCTCCAACTAAGGCAAATATTTTGTACATACGTTTATCAGGTCAGATTGGATTATGCTTTGTTTTCTCCCTGTCGTCGCTCACTTGCCTGCCCAAACAGTGCATTCTCCGCACCTCTCTTTAAGCCACAGCTCGTTTGGAATCTCCAACATGGCGACGAGATTTACGTCCCCTCACGTTTCCAGCGTAAACGCTGACGCAACTATACCAACCCTTTACAAGTCATGAAAACACGAACCTCCACTCTTCCATATCCAACCTTGGTTATTTTTTTCTTCTCTTTAATGGACATCGCTCGGCGTTCGTTTTGTGTACTAGGAATAGTCCTCCTATCGTTGTTGTTGGGGTCTGGATAGTATGCTTACGAGCTCTAAAAGATGATATGATCAAATGACACGTTTAATTGATTTCGTGTCGTTGCGGACGTGCAAGCATGGGCCCGGAATGGGTTCACCTAGAAAGATGATAGAGACGTTCTGGAGGCATAGCAACTCTCCCCTGGCCAACAATGGCTGAAAAGTTTGAACCCGAGAACCACGAAGCTGCTCTTTCGTAATTGTCTGAGGAAATACTACTAGCACGTCTGATACCAAGACCGGGACCCAGAACCTGTCTGTCAACGGCTAGGACGTGTCAGTCAGGAGAACCCGCATGCCACATGGAGCGGCATTGCACAGGTTGACTATGTATCGACAGCACCGGGATGGCCGCATCGCTGATCTGAATCTTGCTCGGGTATAAACAAGGATGTCTATTCCCGAACGAGAGATCCACGTCGATGCTTCCGGGATACGTAAGTATTTTTGTCTCCGGCGTTGCGATGGGCCCTTTATCACTGACCCTTTGAACCTTTCAAGTTGGAAGCGCTGGATTGACGGCAATGGACAAAATAACATGGCAACATGGACTCGATTTGGGCACCCCTGTGGTGGAGACGCCTGTGTAGATTCTGAATCTCTGGGTCTGGATCTATCGATAGATTCAAACCTGGAGATTCAGAATTATATCCTGGACACGTACTTGTATTTGATGTGGGCTGCCACGTAGCAACTATGCGCCATGAATGGGTTTGGGGGACGACGCCATGCCATCCATCATGGGGTCACCGGTCGCTACTGCCCAGTGCCCACCACCCGCCAACCGCTGTGGGAGCACGCATCTGGATTTTGGCGTGACCTCGATCGAGTCTCAACGCGTACCTCTTCCGTTCGTCGATACTTGATGCACGATCGAAAAAGTGCTATGATATTTGAGAACAAAAAAAAAGAAAGACTGAATACGATATAGAATGGGGTGATCTAACAAGCAGAGAGAGAAAAACGCCAACGAGCACTCTTGAAAGCTTGATGTACCTCGAGGCCGGCGCGGCGAGGTGCGTGGGAATCCTGGATGTAGTCAATGACTCCGAGTCCGACTCTGAGTGCGCGCACACGGCCCATCCACAGCCCACCGACAACGTCTGTCGTGCAAAGAGGGCAGACGCGACGAGAGGACTCGTGTTCTTCTTCCCCAAACTCTGGGGATCAGTCGCCCATTGTCGATTGCCTCCAGACGACCTATCATCTCAGGCTCAACCACGCATCTGGTGGCGCCCCACCGCCGAGTTCTCCGTGCTGCCCTTGCATGCTACTGGTACGTATAGGACTCGGAAGGGTCAACAGAACGGCCTTGTCGTGGGCCACGTCGCGTCCCAAGGTCCACCGCCCACGCGCGCACTCTCGTCGCCCGTCTACCCTCGTTCGCACGCGCGCTCTTGCCCACCCACGATCTCTCTCGCACGCCCATCCGCTCGCCCCTCACACCCGCGGGTATACCTGCGGTATGAAACCTCAAACCGCGCTCTGTTGTACCTAGGGATCATCGCGGCTATACCTGCGGATTTGAAAACCTGAACCCGCGGTTTGTTGCGCGGCGGCCTAGGGATCATCACGGGTATCCGTGCAAGTGTGAAAATCTCAACCCACCTTCTGTTGCGCCTAGGGATCACCGCGGGTATACCCCCGGGTGTTTCCACCAGCACCCGCACCCATGATCCCTAGGCCGCGCAACAATGAGATCTAGCAACGTGCATGGTCTCGGAGGTCGAC
This sequence comes from Xerocomellus intermedius, assembly GCA_038090955.1. Lineage (NCBI taxonomy): Eukaryota > Fungi > Basidiomycota > Agaricomycetes > Boletales > Boletaceae > Xerocomellus > Xerocomellus intermedius. The sequence continues at coordinate 26,496 of JBBPNP010000313.1, forward strand.
GGTACGGGTCACATCATAGTGGACAAATTCATATTCAAGTATCAGTTGTATAAATCGCAGTCGCGCCTCATGGGCCGCACACCACTTGGTGAGTCTATCAGACATGTACAAGCTTTTTAAAGTCGTTGTTGTCATGTTAACAGCTTTCGTTGTTTGGTGAGTGTGATGTCATTCACTGCTTGTGTTTGTGGCTAATCTATCATTTAGCACATGTGCGAACCCGTCTTTCTGCAAGTGCCGCCATCCCGAGACTGGCAAACCCGACAATGGCAATACCGAGGTTTGCTGCACCGACGGATTCGATTACGATTACGGTGCTGACGTTACCTGGTCTGTGGAACACCACCGGGTTTGCCACATCCCAGCCATAATCATAATCCTCTATCAGAAATTAATTGACATACATCTCAGTGCGATTGCGAAGACGAAACACTGTATAACAACAGGGCCACTTGGGCGGGCTGTTGCGTTGATCAGAATTACCTCGAGGTCGACAAAGGCTACGACTGTGTAATCGACTGAATGTGGAAAGTGTTTCTAGGCTGCCCAAAGGAAGGGAGGATCTTGAAGGATGTCGTTCGAAATACAATGGCAGGAAGACATATACACTTGTAATCAGACTCGTGAAGTGCCAACTGACGTCGGTGAAAACATTACTTGTTGCTTGGGGAGGTGAAGTTTGAACGTTCACATTGTATGACCATGACTAAACATGGCCGCTTAAAAGTTGGGACGAATCCACTCTTCCATTGGTTAATTTTCTCTCTCTCTAATGGATATCGCTTGGCTTCGTTTTGTATACTAGGAATAGACCTCCTATCGTTGTTGGGTATGCTGACGAGCTCTAAAAGATGATATGATTGAATGTCAGGTTTAATTTGATTCCGTGTCGTTGTGGACTGGGCAGAATTTCGGCTTGGAATGGATTCACATAGAAAGATGATAGAGACATTCTGGAGGCATTCGCTCTCCCCTGGCCAACAACGGCTAAGAAGTCTAATGTAAGCACGCTGGCTTACCTAGGTCCCATAACTAGTACATATACCGCCGTGATACTGAATGGGTAACCATTCAGTATTCTACCTTTTGGTGTAACGGCTACGGGCGGTGGTCGGGTCGCTTACATCTAAACCCAAGAACCACGAAGCTTCCCTTTCGTGATTTGTCTGCCGGAGGTAATACTACTAGCCCGTCTGATACCAAGACCAGGACCCAAAACCGCTAAGACGTATCAGTCAGGAGAACCACATGGAGCGGCATTGCACGGGTCGACTATGTGTCGACAGCACCAGGATGGCATCACTGATCTGAATCACACTCGAGTAACAAGGATGAGTCTATACCCGAAAGAGATCCACGTCCATGCCTCCGGGATACGTAAGGATTTACGGTCTCTGGCGTTGCGATGGGCCCTTCGTCACAGACCCTTTGAACCTTTCAAGTTGGAAGCGCTGGATTGACGGCAATGGAGAAAATAACATGGCAACATGGACTCGATTTAGGCACCCCTGTGGTGGAGACGCCTACGTAGATTCTGGATCTCCGGGTCTGAATCTAACCTGGGCACGTACTTGTATTTGATGTGGGCTGCCACGGAGCAGCTATTCGCCGTGAATGGGGTTTGGGCACGATGCCATGCCGTCCATCAAGGGGGCACTGGTCGTTACTGCCCACCACCCGCCAACCGTTGTTGGAGCACGCATCTGGATTCTGGCGTGACCTCGATCGAGCCTCGACGCGTACCTCTTCCATTCGCCGATACTTGATGCGCAATCGATAAAGTGTTATTATATTTGAGAACAAACAAAATGAATGGATACGATGAGAATGGGGTGATCTAACAAGAGAAAACGCCAACGAGCACACTCGAGGCACTCGCTGGGCGAGGATGCGTGGGAATCCTGGATGTAGAACGAATGACTCCGGGGACCGACTGTGAGCGCGTCAGGCTGGCCATCGCTCCCGGCGTCACGACGCATCCACAGCCCACTGACAACGTCTGTCGTGCAAAGAGGGCAGACGTGACGAGAGAGCTCGCGTTCTTCTTTCGCAAACTCTGGGGATAATCGTTTCTCCCGTTTTCGATTGCCTCCAGACGACCTATCATCTCAGGCTCAACCACGCATCTGGCGACGCCCCACTGCCGGGCTCTCTGTGCCGCCATTGCACGCTACTGGTACGTATAGGACTCGGAAGGGTCAACAGAAAGGCGTGTCGTCCCCAGGCCCACCGCCCACGCACGCGCTCTCGTTCGCACGCGCGCTCTTGACCACCCACGATCTCTCTCGCTGCCCACCCGCTCGCCTCTCACACCCGCGGGTACACCTGCGCTATGAAACCTCAACCCGCCCTCTGTTGTGCCTAGGGATCATCACGGCTATACCTGCGAATTTGAAAACCTCGAACCGCGGTTTGTTGCACCTATGGATCATCGCGGGTATACCTGCGGATTTAAAAACCTCAAACCGCGGTTTGTTGCGCGGCGGCCTAGGGATCATCGCGGGTATCCGTGTGGGTGTGAAAACCTCAACCCGCCTTCTGTTGCGCCTGGGGAGGTGTTTCCACCAGCACTCGTACCCGTGATGATCCCTAGTTGCCGCCGCGCAACAATGATCT
>JBBPNP010000314.1:0-29099 GCA_038090955.1 Xerocomellus intermedius
CCCTCACGCGCCAACTCGTACTCGTACTGAATCCGCAGCAGTCTGGTCCATGCCCGGCGGCTTCACGTCGGGCGGCGGTCGCGAAGGCTACCAAGTCGTCGACGACGAACCGCGCGTCAGCGTCCCTCGCAGTGGACCGCCTCCACCCCCAAAGACGACCATCGTCGCGCCGACGGCCCAGCCCGCTCCAGGCGTCCAACCGGGCAACTACCAAGGCGCATAAAATCCCCCCGGGTCCTCACGTTGGCTCGTCCATCGCCATGTCCCCTTTGAGTGTCCGTAGTACCCCGAGAAAACTATGCTTTTGTTCTAGAAGTCCTGGATAGTCGACACGTATGCATTCATTTGGCTGTTGTAGACGAATATACGTGCCCTTGTTGTCAGTGCTCCATTCACATTTCTCGTCACATGCCGTTCAGTTTCTGTATTACAACAAATACGACTTGCCTTGTCATACGGTGTGGAGAGGATTCAGGTGCCCTTGTCACAACCAACGCCAAAACGGCATAGGCAGTATCATTCGTCAATTCGTCAAAGGGTAATCGTAAGAAAGCGTAGCACAAGACGTGAAACGGACCAGAGACAGCAAAGCAAGGACAACAAAGCTAGTCGTACAACGAAACACAACGGCGCGTACTCACGAAATCACATATCGAACCGTCACAGATCCCGTCTGGGACGTACACGCCCACACATCTACACCCCCGGCTCCTGCGCCAACAACCGCAACACCGCCTCTGACCGCGGTCTGATCGCCAACTTGAACGGATTCGGTATCCTATCGCCCAGCGTCAGCCTATCAGCGTACAGCATTCACACCTCACGTACCGAAAGATCGAATTGTCAAACACCACCTCGGGCTCGACTTGCACCCCATGTTCATCCATAGCCTTGCCGATATCCAGCGTCGAAATCATCGACACGATCAGCAACCACGCCGAAGACTCGACCAGGTGTGCGCCGGGACATCGGCTGTGTGCACAGGCGTGTGTGAGCGTTTCACCGCGCGAACACAGAGGAACGCGCGCTCACCGTCTTCCAAAGCCAAAGACGTACCCCCGTGGATCGCGTCGTCGTTCTGTCGCCTCGTCTACAGCCGGCGTGAGGAACCGATCAGGATTGAACGCGTGGGGATCCGGAAAGAGGGTCTCGTCCCGGAGTATCGTCCTGACACAACGTCCCGATCAACCTTTGCACGCATACATCCACGTCAGACGTACCAGATATTCGGAAATACCTAGTACGCAGTCGGATCAACACTACGAACGAACGAAGAGAGCAAGTCGACGTACGAGTGACCCCTTGGGTATGAAGACGCCATCGTAAACGTCATCCTCCATCAACCTGTGTGGAAGGCCTGTGACAAACATGAGCATCGATCTACACGCTGTCTCGCACTGGGACTTACCCAGAGGTACAGGCACACCCCACCGCAGCGACTCAGTAAAGACTGCATCGCAATAAGGCAACAACGCCCGATCTTCGAGCACCGGCAACCGATTCTGTCCAGTCACCGCATCGATTTCTGCCTGCGCTCGTTTGAGCACTGCGGGATGCTGCACCATAGCGAGGATGAACTGAGACAGGGCCGTGGTGGTCTGTTCAATGTACCCTCGTCGTCATGCTTCCACGTGGAGATCGACGGGAGTGCTTACAGTGTCAATACTAGCTTGCGAGTCGTCAGTAAGGACAAACACTGCCAAGGACATGTGCCTGACCTGCCAGCATACATCGAGTTTGCCGTCCATCTTAAATCGAAGTCCTGTTGAGTATCAAATCCCTTTTCCTTGCCTTCCATTCCATCCAATACCGTGGAGATGAACGACGCCTTTGCAGTGCCCTTGCGCTACTCAAATCGACCAGTCATTCAGCGAAGTGCAAGACGGGTGAACAAGAGTGACAATACCCTCTCGTTCAAAACGAACGCGTATGGCTCATCGACAAACTCTTCCATCTTCTTCTTCCAGATGGCCGCATTTCGCTTGAATCCCGCACCAGGGAACCAATCTGGCAAATGTTTCACTAGACAACACATGGGTCAACGTGTACTGGCTCCGAACCAGTCAACGGAGACGTACGGGAAGGAAAGATGTCGACAGGCCAAATGCCACCGCCGGACGCAATACGATTGGCGAGCAACGAAACACACTCGTCGGCAAGCATCAGAAAGGCATCGTCGGTCGACTGGACATGGTGTCCATACACAACCAACAACGTCAACCCACCCGCGTACCTAACCACGTGATCAACGTTAGACGGGAGGGAGACAGAAGAAAAAAAGAAAAGACAAATAAATAAAACGCACCGCCGGAGGTGATCCTGAAACTTGGATGGATCTTCGAGAAGCCCTCTGAGGAACGGCTTCGTTTCAAGCTCGAGCAACGAGTGGTAGCGTTTGATGCTGGACGCCCCCAACGCGGCTTGTATCAGCCTCCGTTGACGGCGCGCCTGATCGCCGTATGGAGTAAAGGCCACCATGTTCTCGCATCCGCAGCTGATCGGGCGAGATGAGATCGTGAACGGGGGAGATGGCGCACACGTACAGTTCTCCCAACATGACGAGATGAGGCTTGTCAGAGTAAATCGCCCCGCGTTTATCCATCAGCTCGAACACCACCTCGGGCGTATTCAAAAAGACGAGTCCCTGACCCACGACATGGAGGTAGGTGATACGACCTATCCAAAAAAATCAGCATGGGCTTGCATCACGCGAACACGACGAACCATATTGCTTTGCCCACCGGTCGGCCAAGAGCCAGAGCTCCTTTGTGGCGAGATCAGCAACGTTACCCAGAACGGGGAGCGGCTTTGGCCCTGGAGGGAGTGGCGCAGGAGCCTTCGGTTTGGTGAACCGACGATAGAGGACGTAGGAGAGCGAGGCCGCGAGAAGCACCGCGGGGAACGTCGTCGCCAGCGCCATACGAGGAATACGCCGCGCGTGGGCAAAAAATCGAACCAAGATGCAGCGAAGAAGGAAGATGGCGCGATCTCTCTCCTCCACCCTTTTACCCTGACCTTGGCCCCGAAACCCATCAACACGTGACTGTTCAATACGAGTCTAAATCGCTTGGGGACACCAAAGTAGGTATGCATTCCCACTGTTGGAACCGATGAGGTCAGGGCGTCAAACAATGTTGCAACGCCTGATGGCGGCCGGTGGCGGCAAGGACTCGGAGGCAAGACCGCAGCCTGACACGGATCCAGATTCCATGATGTCTGCTTGCATGCCTTGCCCAGATCGGCGAAAACAGTCGTCCATTCCCAGCCAACGTCTTACCCTCTGCATCTCCCGCCATCCCAGATAAGCATTTCTTGCGTTTCCGGGCGCGACGCCGTTACGTTGCCAGGACGTAAATCTGATTGTGGCGCAGATTCAGATTCGCCGACTGCCGCGGACCCAAACAGTGAGACGATGCCCCATACGTATCATGGTGCTACTTCGTACCAGAGACCCACGGACCCGCGAATGTGAGCCTCGTCGGAGCGCAAGTTGGCCCGAGCCTGTCGCCCGTCCGCGGACTCTTCCCCGAGCGCGCGGGCAAGATCTATTGATCCTCGAACGGTAATCGCCTGGCGCGCATGGCAACAATGGAAGAACCACATCCGTCCGTGAGATATTCGGATCCCTAAAAAGAAACCAAGATTGCGCTGCGGCGGGTGGCGAGGTGTGGCGAGCCCTCGTGGTCTTCCAAGATCACTAGGATTGGCCCGATAGATTGCCGTCTTGTGCGTAGACGGCACCCGAGTGACTGAATGCAGGCCATGTCTGATTAAGATCAGTAGAGATAAGACAAAATGAGTCGCAATAAATGTAAACATAAACGTACACAAGGATCAAGCTGGGAAGCCTTGTGCGGTGGTGGAACAGAGGATCAAGTTTTAATTTCGCGTGCACGAACAAGCGGAAGAGATTTGCCTCGGCCAAAGTGGGCATGTCTGTCAATACAAGGGTTGCTTTGCTGATTTGAAAGGAAGACGCAACGCGACCGCACGTTACATTAATTTCATGCATATGATCGATGATCGATGATCATCTGCCACAGACCAAATGTCATCTAAAAACAGTTACATACAAGCCCAACTAGATGGAGAGTTCGGCGATAGAAAACGAGGATATGTAGTAGATACAAAGTGCAAGGAGAATGCAAGGTAACACAATGCAAATCGAGCGTCCTCGGATCCAATGCAGGCAGAATCATCTACCACACGGCAAAACACAACCCACGAGCCCCACCAAACCAGAAAAGAAGAAGAAGGGCACAAGAGTACAGCACAGCATAACACGACCTACCTCCCCTCCACCTCCACCTCCAGCAAATCATCCGCAAAATCCTCCATCTTGATAATCTTGAACCGCTCTTTCCACGGTCCATCCGAAAACGTCCTCTTCCACGCCCGACTCAGCCCCTCTTCCCATGCATACAACTCGATCTTCCAGCCACGCTGCAACGCCAGTCGAACAGGACCTAAAAACCCCTCCTCATTGAATTGACCAACGTTGCCGTCCCCGGTGGCGAGCACAATCGTGGCGTTGGGGGGAGGTGGGTCCGTCGCTGCGATCGCTTGGTGGAGTTTGAGTTGGAGGAGTTCGTCCACGCCTTGTTCTCTATAGCGTATCCGCGTCGCCGTCGCCGTCATTCCAGAAGGTCCAGCGACCACACGCGTGGCGCTCCCACTCCTACTCCCGCTGCCGTTCCCGGTCACACGATCCGAGTCCGTCGAGACGTTCCCACCCGAGTGTCCGCGCACGTGCGTCTTGGAAGAGGACGACAAAGAAGTAGACGCGGGATTCGTATCCGATTTCCGCCAGTTGGCACTACGAGATGCGGCAGAGTCAGGTGGGTGAAGATGTCGCCTGTCTGGCGCATCCCCGTTATCTGGTACGCGTGCGTATATCCGGACGTCGTAACCCAGTTGGATGGCCGATTCCATCGGTTGGTATAGCGGTGAAGATGTCACAAGGCATCTTCTCGTAATCGGTCGGCCCCGTTCGAGAAGGAGCGCGAGCGCTGCATGTGAGAGACGTTTGGGACGACGCGATAACGAACGGTGTCTCTTGTGATGTGTAAGAAGTCCAATGAGAATATTCGAGCTGTGAAAACGAATCACAGTCAGAACTTGCCCATCCGCATACGAAAAGGATGACTCAACTGATCGATGAAAACATGTATCAAGGTATCCCTGGCGCGTGGCGCTGGCCCTCTAGGATCAGAGAAATCAGATTCTCCGCCACTAAAGTCCTGAGTGAGCAAAACGGTGATGCGCTCATAGTCCTCCGGGAACCTGAGTCGCAGTTTGTGCGCAAGACATCGTAGCTTCAAGATCTGCGGATCAGGGGGTATAGTCTGGACCTTGAGCGTCGGTGTCGACTTGCTGTGTTTCAACACGTCGCGTTTAATAAGCACGCGATTCGTCCGAGGAGGTGGTGTAGACGGCGTTGACTTGTAGTGGTGGTGCGCATTGTCGAGCGATGAGGACGAATCACCTTCGGCCTCTGGCACATCTACATCTGCATCATCTCGATCCGCATCGCCGCTCGCGTCGTCCACGTGCACCGTCGTCTCGGACACCGTCTCCGGTGCCTGCGGCACCTCGCGCCTCAATATCTGAATCGTCTTTGTCGGTTTCTTCCGCCGCCGCCACTTTCTCGCTCGCCTCACCTCCGCATCTTGACTCTGCCTGGCCCCCCCATCCGACGTCGAACTATAATGTTGCACCATCCGTCTCTCTGCCAACCGGCCCGCTTGAACCCTATCCCTCTCCGACATCAAAAACTCCATCACGCTGTCGATCGTACCCAAGTTGGGAAGTTCCGAGTCGTCCACGACGCCATCTGGGACCACACCTCCCACGTCGGATGCGATGGACCCCACAACGGTGAACGCGAGCGGATCCACCTCGCCTTCTGTCTCATCGGAATCGGATCCGTCCCCACCAAACGCGTCCTCGCCATCCCCGCCCGAGCTCAGGCCTAAATGGCGTGCACGCGCATCTTCGTCGGACGTCGCGCTGTCCGTGGCACGCGACCGATCGTCCACCGCACTCCTCGTCTGTGCGCTCGCCACCGACGGATCGAAATACGACGCGATGATACCCTGTGTCCACACCGTCGAACCCGCATTCGCTTCCGAGTCCGTAGGGAGGGCCGACAAGAGTGCCGAGCGCGGAGACGCAGACTCGAGTTCGAATTCGTCTTGGTCCGCATGGAGCGCGAGCGTTGGGAAGGTCGTGTGAAGGATACGTGGAGGACCGATCTGGAACTGTTGGAGTTCGCGGAAGACGGTATTGAAGGCACCGAGATCGGGTGCTTCTGTTGGGGCGGCGTTAAGTCCAAGTTCGATGTCATGAGCCCGCGGACATGAAAAAACGGATCGGTGGGAACGCGGGAACGTGCCGTTGGTGTTCATATGTAAGAAATAGAGGGGAGGGGTCAGTAACGAACGGGAAAATGAGAGGGAATGAAGCTGACCGTCAGAGGTGGCCTCACTGAGACGAGAATAGGTTGAAAATGGACTGATTCCGGTGGGTGAGTTGGACGTCGTTTCCGAGCTGGAATGGATCATCTCGGGAGGATCATCAAGTACGTGAGCGAATGGGCTGTAACGACGTCGATGTGTGCCAGGGCTCTGGACTGGGTGTAGTAAGTTGAGGCGTAATGTGCGCGTCAATGGGCTCTAGAAGTCGTCGTGAACGTACGTGGCCAACGACGAGATATAAGGGACTACGAGCCCACTACGAGTGGCTTTGACTTGCTGTGACTGGGGACAGCCTCCTGCCATAGTCATGCTGCATGCTTGGTGACCTCATGAACCCTTACACGTGACCTTCGTCCCATATGCTCAGCGTTTTGTGACTCGTTCCTTGGCTGTCGAGCTCAAGCGCTCAAGCTTCAAAATTCACAACCATGCCTGAACCACACAAATTTATGCTGGTGCTACGCGCGTTTGTCTGCAAGATGGGATGTGGTCCACTAGCATCAGCAAGCCATCCGGCCGAGGCACCTGGGAGTCGCTCGCTGACATGGAACACTGACCACTGACCCCCCCATTAGTGTGGGGTCAGGAGCGTGGACGAAGGCAAGCAAAGTGGCAAAGGGTGCAGGTTCCATAAAATGAACAAGGGAGGTTGCACTCAATTGGCGCTTGTCAAGTCGGGAAGACGGGTCGGGTCAGTGCAGTTGCTCAAGGGAGGAGACGCAAATCAACGAGAAAGTCGCTGCCAACGGCCCTGTTATGGCCAGGCCTTTTCAGTGCGCCGTGTGTGCTCGCTCAGTTTTTCATCAGGAAAACACGCGGGGCACCACCCGCTGAACTCCCATCCATGACGTGCCAACGCATTCTCTGGTCACGAAGACGTCTTACAAACAAGAAGGTATCACAAGGCAAGAACTCGACCAGGATCCAAACGCAGGACTCGATGTCGTCTCTACAAACGCCCGTAGACGAATTGCACAAGCTTGTGAAGTCCTCCGAAAGTTCCCCTCGACAAGGCGAGGCAATCAGTGCCTTGAATTCGGATGATTCGATCCTATCGCTCTTTCTTATGACACTCGGCTTCTGTCGTCGAGTACAGGCCCGAGGATCTCATGCATATAGTGTACACTCAGTGGTCGCATGACCCCCGAAACAATGCATAGCGTATTTCATAGCAGTTACACACAGCAAGTACGAGAAATGCAAAGCGAGAAAGCGAACGAGGAACTAGGCACCGAGATGGATATAAAGGACCCGTTGATCTAATGGTATATTCCGAACAGATTTCATCGTCTTGTTCAGCGCGAAGGCTGCGCGAGTATGATCCAGACGACCAGACTCGTCCACCATATGCTTATAGAATGTCGACGTGATCTTGTTTGTCTCACCATCGTCCACCATCCACATCGTCCCGATCACAGAACGGAACCCAGCAAATTGCATCGCCGATGCGAGATGGATCACCTCGTCCGGACTGTCGTCGTCTCCGACAGCCGTATGACATGCAGAGAGATAAGCAAATTTAGGATTCTTCAAATCGCACCCGATGATCCGTTGGATTGTAAAGAGTCCATCGTGGAGAGCGAACCCAGACTCGAATGGCTGTTTACGATTTGGGAGACCATGACACGCAAAGTGGACCCATTCGTTCTTTCCAAGCTCTTCAATGACCCTAGAAATGCAAGATTCCTCTCCAGCTATGCGCGTGAATGACGCGAGGCCGTCGACGCGCTGACCAATGCTGTCTAGTTCCGCGCCTACCGAAAGTAGTTCGCTCTCGCCAGTAGCCTCGGCATGACCGATGGCAACGAAACGTTTCTGTCCTGTTGCAGAATTCGATGGATGTCGTCTGGCACGGATGAGGGCAGTCAGGGTTGGGGTGTAGGACGAGATGTAGAGATCAGGGAGATTCTGTTGTCCCTTCCTAAATGGACCTGCAGCGTGCAAGGGCAGCGCGGAGAATTCGGCGGTGGGACACCACCAAATGCGTGATTGAGGTGGATGTGTCACCTGGAGGCAATCGACAATGGGCGAAACGATCTGATCCCAGAGTTTGCGTAAGAAGATCGCGAGCTCTTTCGCCACATTGCCCCTCATTGCGCACACAGTCACGGTACGGAGCTCCTTTGACAGGTCTCGAACATTTTCCTGTGTGATCTGCAACGGAATATGAACGGAATCTCGATCGAGGAAGACGATGAGCGCGTCACAACCATACTTGCTTGCATTGACGATGATGACAGGTCCCCCACTGGCCGCGCGTTGGAGTTCCGAGAAAAGCAAGGGAAGAAGGAAGCGTGAAAGACCAGGTAGCTTGCGAATATCGGTCACAACTCTCTGCATTTCGAGGTTGAGACGGCACACCCGTTCGTGCTGATCTGCACCAGGTGAATTGAGGGCATTGCGAATGAGCAAGGCCAGCTGCGTGAACTCATCCGCCAATGTCTTTCCTTCCGGGCCAGATCGTATGAGATCATCGAGTGGTGAACGGAGGCGGGTAAGCTGGCTCCAAAAGACACCCCGCCCTTGTTCGAGAAGCTCGACTGCATGCGCAGGAGCACCGTTCCGAAGACACGCTGAGAATGCGTCTACCGCGAGCGACGACGTGAGGCTTTTGAGGATAACAAGGTGTTGGGGCAATGATGGCAGAGTGGCCAGATGTTGAATAAGTAGTCGAAGAGATGTTTCATATGCGAGAAGTACCGTGGGATGGTGGAAATTCTCAGCGACACGGATCCATGCTCTAGCGGCAGAAAGATCAACGGAAGACACAATTTGGGGCACATGTACGAGTTGAGCGTAGAGACTGAACAGCTCCTCCTTGTCCTGTAACTGATTCGACCGTGTGAACCTATTACAGAGGCAGTGTGCAAGGTTGTCCAACGATCCTGACCGATCAGGGTGTCCTTGCGGGCGAAGGTAAAGTGTTTCTCGACCAAGGACAATGGCCTCGTCAAGGTCCTGGATCCCCCCGAGCTTTTTGTACCGAGAGGACAGACGAACTGCAAGGTTGTTCAATAACATTGACCGACCAGGGTGTCCTTGCGGATGAAGGTCAAGTGCTTCTCGGTCGAGGACAATAGCCTCGTCGAGGTCTTGCATTGCCCCAAGCTGGTTGTACCGAGTGGAGAGACGATCTGCAAGGTTCATTAGAGACATTGACCGATCAGGATGTCCTTGCGGGCGAAGGTCAAGTGCTTCTCGGTCGAGGAAAATGGCCTCATCGAGGACTTCCATTGCCTCTTTGAGGTCCTCCATCGCCCCGAGCTGGTTGTACCGCGAAGAGAGATGAACTGCAAGGTTGATCAAAAAAATTGCCCGATTAGGGTGTCCTTGCGGGTGAAGGTCAAGTGTTTCTCGGTCGAGGACAATGGCCTCGTCGAGGTCATCCATCGCCCGGAGCTGCTTATACCGAGAGGAGAGATAAACTGCAAGGTTGTTCAAAGACTTCAAGCGACCAGGGTGTCCTTGTGGCTGGAGGTTAAGTGCTTCTCGGACGAGGACAATGGCCTTGTCGAGGTCCTCCATCGCCCGGAGTTGCTTGTACCGAGAGGAGAGATGAGCTGCAAGGTTGTTCAAAGACGTTGCCCGATTAGGGTGTCCTTGCGGGCGAAGGTCAAGTGCTATTCGGACGAGGACAATGGCCTCGTCGAGGTCCTGCATTGCCCCGAGCTGCTTGTACCGAGAAAAGAGACGATATGCAAGGTTGCTTAGAGACATTGGCCGATCAGGATGCCCCAGCGGGCGAAGGTCAAGTCCTTCTCGGTCGAGGACGATAGCCTCATTGAGGTCCTCTATTCCCCCGAGTAGCTCGTACCGAGCAAAGAGACGATATGCAAGGCTGTTCAAAGAAATTGACCGATCAGGGTGTCGTTGCAGCCGAAGGTCAAGTGCTTCTCGGTCGAGGACAATGGCTTCATCGAGGTCCTCCCTTGCCCCGATCTGCTTGTACCGAGTGGAGAGACAATTTGCAAGGTTGTTTAGAGACGCTGCCCGATTAGGGTGTCCGTGTGGGCAAAGGTCAAGTGCTTCTCGGTCGAGGACAATGGCTTCATCGAGGTCCTCCCTTCCCCCGATCTGCTTGTACCGAGTGGAGAGACAAATTGCAAGGTTGTTTAGAGACATTACCCGATTAGGGTGTCCTTGCGGGTGAAGGTCAAGTGCTTCTCGGACGAGGACAATTGCCTCATCAAGATCCTGCATTGCCCCGAGTTGGTTGTACCGAGAGGAGAGATTAACTGCAATGTTGTTCAACGACGTCGACCTATCAGGGTGTCCTTGGGGGCGGACAGCGAGTGCTTCTCGGTTGAGGATATGGCCTCATCGAGGTCCCTCGTCGCTCCCAGCTGATCATAACGATCACCGAGATGAACTGCAAGGCGAGTCAAGGAGACAGATCGTTTGGGGTGGCCCGGTGGGCAAAGTTCTAGTGCTTCACGATCAAAAAAGATCGCCTCGTCGATGTAACTAATTTCTCCTCCTTGCTTAAACAGGGCGACGAGGGATTTCGCACGTAAATGCAGTCGTTTAACTGGTAGGTACATTATTTCACTGCTCTTCACGTAGACAGAAAGACACAAGTACCTTGTGAATTCATGCTGGCCTACCGAACTTGATTCAACGCAGTGGTTTTGGGGGGAAAACTGGTGTGTTGTGAGCGCAGGCGCTGGGCCAGGACCGAAAAGGCAACCGTATACAGGATCTATCACAGCCCGACACCGCGTGGAGTCTTTGTGTGGCGAAAATGCAATTCACTCATCGCAAGGCTACCCGCATCCTCCAACGAACTCCATTTCGCTCTCTTCCTCGTTCATCGCATTCGGTTGATGAGTATGACGAGGTTCTCGGCTTTTACTTTGCATAATAGTGAGACCCTGATCGCCGTCCCCGGGAACAATTCTGTGTCGCCAGTCCAATTCCCATCGCCTCCTGTGCGCAAGCTACCCTCCAGCTCGCCACTGTGATCGAACGATACACCTGTCGAGTATGCCTTACATTCGTGGTCCATTCCGAGTGATGTAGCCATGTCTACTCATGAAACGAGTTAAACGGCGGTTGAGGTTACCGGAAGGGCGAATGTTGCTGTCTGCTTCACCGTGCCAGGTATGAATGGAAAGCCTTGAACGAGCGCTGCGAGGTTGGAGGGAAAAGGTATTCGCGCTGCGCGGGATCGTTGTCGATCAGAAGAGAGCATGTCTCGGAATGTTCTCCATTATAATCTGGAAACTATAGAAGCAATGGGCTTCTGCAGCTTGGACCTCGTTCAAGAATCGCTGGACGAGATTCTCGTTGACGATGCCGTCTGAAGCGGCGAAAAATGCGAGTACTACGTGAGAGACGGAGCTTTGAAGTGGCGCTCGTTGTCTTTCAAACGAGTGTTCCAGTCGCGACGTCGTGGGTGTCCTTTGAAAGGTCCATCTCCTCGGTGGTCCAAAGGGACGCCTTCGTTTTCTAGTACATTTGCCATGTCTGATTGCACGTAAATTTACTTCCATGAGATACTAAAGGGATATACTGACCTCGTGATACTGTGACTCAGGGAAGAGAACGAACCGACGTCTGGACTCTTTCAAGAGCCTTGAGAGGATAATGACAGGGAGATGGCCTAAGCTAGAACCAGGAGGTATCCCGATTTGGGTTGTCCGTGCGTATGACGTACTCTTGTAAACGGTACCGGAAGCGCTTATGTAAGCTTCAAAACTATGTTAGAACCACCCAAATTTTGGTCTGATTCAAATACTGCTATCGAGGTGATAAAGGCACGAAAATGTGAGATACCAAGCCGATACATGCGAGACCGTGTACGGATGGTGGATAGATACGAAATAAGATACTGTACCTGGGTGTGATGCTAATACAAATGTGACGTTGAAGTGGGGTGTGCGTGCGTAACGTATTGATACAAATGCGTTTCAGTTGAGCGATTCCAAAGAAGAAAAAGAGATTAGATGCAGCAGACAGCTTGGGCACTAGTTCACATAGAGCCCGTGCATCGCGAAGTTGCTCGTCCCCGCGTAAGTGGCGTAAACCTGGTTGCCATCTTGAGGGTAGACTCCCATATCCGGGGTAGCCCACAAAGCGGGCTGTGACAACTGAGCATCGAACGACACTGCTTCGGTAGTGTAGTCGTAATATTCATAAGATGCGTTGTCTACGATGGACTGGACCTCATACGGGGATTGGGATGCCGATGGGGGTACAGGGGCATCGTCGACGGCATAGTACGGGGGGAGGAAAGCGGGTGTGGATACTATGTCGACGGTATACGGAGGGAGGGATGCCGGGGTGGGTATATGTGCTTCGTCGACGGCATACGGGGGGAGAAAGGCGGGTGTGGGTATATGTGCATTGTCGACGGCATACGGAGGTAGGGCTGCGGGAGTGGGTATATATGTATCGTCGACGGCATACAGGGGGAGGGATGTGGGTGTGGGTACAGGCACATCGTCAACGCTGTACGAAACCATGGGCATGGAGAGAGATAAAACAGCGGACTGCCAGTCATTGAACTGGGCAAGGGAGCTGTTGGACACCTCAGACACAGGCTGGACAGTCGGGTCAACGGCATAACGGTCCCCCTGTTCGGGGACGGGCAGCTGTGGGTGCTCTGCCGCGGGTGCCTCCGATGCGGTCGATGATCCCAAGTTGAGAGGAGCGTTCTCAACTGAGTCGTTGGCTTGTGCGCGTTTGGTGATAAACTCAGTGCTGTATGCCGCAGAGGCGTTCTTGCTGGCCTCCTCTACGTGGTCATCCGTGAGCAGAATAGATGAAGAAGGGGTGGATGGGTCAGTCGACAACGAGCGCGCCGACACACTGGGCGACGAAGACGGGGTATATGGGGTATTCCGGCGACGCTGACGCGCTGCCTTTCGAGGATTTGCAGACGGATGACTCCCAGAAGAATTTCCTTTCGGCTCATAGCCATGACGTTCTTTCCTGTGTCGAGTAAGCGAACCTGGGTCCGATGTGCTAAATTCGCAGCCCTCTGCGGGGCACTTGTTGGGTCGTTCACGCGAGCTATTAGACGAATGAGCACGGCGTGTATCGATTCATCCGTGGCATACTCACTGAACGTTGAGGTGGGTTATGAGATTTGACCGCTGCAGAGCCCTATACGCGCAACCTTCGTGGGGACAAGTATGCATTCTGTTGGGACCGGTCAGTGTCGCGTCGCGAAAGAATATCCTTGGACGGTACACGTACAACTCTTCCTTATTGGTCGAATGGGTCTTCGTGTGCCTAGGCAGGTCGGCCTTGCGGCTTATGGTCTTTCCGCATATCGAGCAATCTACGGCGGTCTGGATAGGATGGATAAGTGACGCGTGGGCGCGATACTAATAGAGCACATACACAGGCACGAGATTTTTCCATGATGTTGAGTCTGAACTCCAGTCAAAGGGGTGACCGAGAAGAGGGTGGGGAGAGGATGGGTACGGCTGAGGAACCACCAATAGACGTGCGCAAGGGGAAATATATAGATCGCGTGTCAAGTGAGTGGAAGACAGGCGCTGGGGATAAACCAAACCCATCCCGACCACGCGTTGATTTATAGGATCGGGGAGTCCACATCTTGGCCAGACAGTGTGATTGCGTCGGAGTAACTTTTCATAGCCACAAGGAAAATTACCCCGTTAGGCTATTCCAGAAAGCAATCGCCATTGGTGCCACTCGCGTAGGGGAGTGAGCCACTCGGTTAGTGGGCATGGTACGAATATGGTGAAAATGGACGATTGCGTCGGGACATGTTTTCCAAAGTTACCCAATATGGCAGCGAGTGGCTCAGGATACAAGTCCACCGTTCATCTTTGTTTCAACTGGGGGATGTTTTCATGATGATCTGAATCGACATTTCGAAGGATGGGGGAGAAATCCAAGTTTGTCAGTGATCGCCCTGTTGCTTCTTCCTGAGACAATTGGGTACCGTGCTTACGTTATCGATTGCAAAGGGAAAAACAACCCCTGATTCCGAGTGCGACTGGAGTGACAATGGTGATCACCAAGAAACTCTGACAGATGCTTGTGCCTGCGGGACAAGTTCCTGGTGTCTTTTTAGTCGCACTAGGGAACCAAAAGGGCGAGGAGGGTGAAAGTAACCCACCATGTTAATTCGAATCGATTCAGAGGTTTTCTGCCGTCGTGGAGACTCTCGCATGCTAAATCTAAATCAGAGTGGTGACCACGGTCGAGATTACCCCAGACAGAAAGTATGTAACAAACTACGCGAGATGTGGGAGACTGAATTATGGTTGCCGTGGAGCACCACGGAACTGGTCGGTAAACGTCTCCAGCATTTCTGTGGGGGTCATGTTCCATCTCACCACACTTCCAGCCAGAAATCCTGTGGGAAGAAGGGTGTATGCGTATCAGTATATGGATTTATTTATTTCCGGCTTGACAAGGTTCGAAACATTTGGGATTGACATGGGGGACCACGAAGTAAGTCGACTCACCAACCCCAATCCCAGCCATCATCATTTTCCCAAAGGCGCTCCCTGGCGCTCGTGGACGACCCATGCGTAACGCATACAAACCCGTTAAACCGAGTGCGCCTGTCCCAACGACTCTACATGAAATGCAGTCCTTGTACTCCCACTGCTGTTCTGGTGGGGTCCAAGTAGGGGTATCCGGAGAAGAGGTAGATAGAATCGGTGACTTTGACGCACGCGGTGGTCCAGACATTCTGTACGCGCAGAGAGTGATCGTTCTGTGAAAATAGCACTTTACACGGGGACGTTGGGTTAATCGTTGGATATATTGGAAAAATTGTCGACCCGTGAATGACCGAAATCCTGTGGAAAAGACATTTGTGCTAAGTAGATAAGTCTGGGCTCATCGCGATGCGGCACTCACAGTAGAGCAACGATTCCGAAGGGGTCGTCGTCGCTTTTTCAAACCCAGCGTACCAGCCACCACTGCATGAGCGGTCCGCGAACTCAAAGTTCGAACCACCAGAGAGCTTGAACTTTTTTTGGGTCGTATGTCAGGCCACTATCCCTTTAATTTCTCGTTTCAAACATGCGTCGAACGCGGACTAGTATACGAGTTCAAATGCTTAAACCAAGGTACCTGTGCTGAGCGCGTTTGTCTGCAAATGCCAAGATGGGATGTGGTCCACGCGTCGGTAAAGATCGGTAAGCCATTCGGGACATATGGGAGTCGCTCACTGACATGGAACACTCTGACTCCGCCCTACTAATGTGCCCCAACAGTCTGACGCAGAAGCGTACCAGGGAGCCGCTGACGGGGGGAAGCAAAGCGAAAAAGAGGGTACAGGTTCCATGCTTAAAACGAACAGGTAGCGTCGTCACGTCTGGAAGACGCATCCCGACTGCGAGTGGGCCACAGCTCCTGACACAGTGGCTGCGTCATCCTACAAACTGGTGTCCTCCACACTGCCTCCAGTCCGGGTCACCAACGGCCATGTGAAGGCTAGGCTTTCTATGCGGCATTTTCCTGCTCGCTCAGAGTTTCTCCTCCTCGACCTTGCTTGGCGCTTGTGCCGAGGCGTACCACAAATGATTGTCGGGGAACCTGCAAACACATTCTCCGGTCACGTCTTACTGACGACGTGGTATCACAAGGCAAGGGCTCGACCAGGACCAGGACTTGACCGTCATCGTCTCCGCAAACGGCTGTCACAGAGGTGTTTCCTCTTGTGGAGTTCTCCGAAACTTCCCTTCGACAAGACAAGGATCAGTGCACCTGGTCCTGGATGATCGGATCGAGTGGCGCTCTCTTATGACACACGACTTCTCTCGCCGAGTATTCGGGGTTGACTGAGTACAAGCGCGAGGATTTGATGTACTGCGTATATTTTGGCGATGCCTCGCACGAACCGCGAAATAAAGGATAGCATATTTGATAGCAATTACATACACACATCAAGTACGAAGCGAGAAAGTGAACGAAGATACACTGTTTCACAAACTAGGCACCGAGATGGATATAAAGAATCCGTTGATCGAATGGTATACTATGCACAAATTTCATCGTCTTGTTCAGCGCCAACGCTGCGCGGTTATGATTCAGACGACCAGTCTCGTCCACCATATGCTTATAGAATGTCGACGTGATCTTGTTCGTCTCACCATCGTCCACCGCCCACATCGTTCCAATCACAGAACGGAAGCCAACAAACTGCATCGCCGACGCAAGATGGATCACCTCATCCGGACTCTCCTCATCTCCAACAGTCGTATGACACGCAGAGAGATAGGCAAATTCGGGATTCTTCAAGTCGCACCCGATAATCCGTTGGATGGTAAAGTGTCCATCGTGGAAAGCGAACGCGGACTCGAACGGCTGTTTCCGATTTGGGAGCCCATGACAGGCAAGGTGGACCCATTCGTTCTTGCCAAGCTCTTCAACGACCCTAGAAATGCAAGATTCCTCTCCATCTATACGCGTGAATGTGGCGAGTCCGTCGACGCGTCGACCAATGTTGTCCAGTTCCGCGCCTACGGAAAGGAGTTCGCTCTCGCCAGCGGCTTTGGCTTGGCCGATGGCAATGAAACGTCTCTGTCCAGTTGCAGAATTCGATGGATCGCGCCGATCGTCACGAATGAGGGCGGTCAAGGTTGGGGTGTAGGACGAGATGTAGAGATCAGGGAGATTCTGTTGGCCCTTCCTATATGGACCGGCAGCGTGCAAGGGCAGCACAGAGAACTCGGCGGTGGGACACCACCAGATGCGTGATTGGGATGGATGCGTCGTCTGGAGGAAATGAACAATGGGCGAAGCGATCTGATCCCAGAGTTTGCGCAAGAAGGACGCAAGCTCCCTCGTCACGTCGACCCTCTTTGCGCGCACAGTCAAGGTATGGAGCTCTGTTGACAAGTCTCGAACATTTTCCTGTGTGATCGGCAACAGAATATGAACGGGATCTCGATCGAGGAAGACGACGAGAGCGTCACAACCATACTTGCTTGCATTGACGATGATGACAGGCCCTCCACTGGCCGCGCGTTGGAGTTCCGAGAAGAGCAAGGGAAGAAGGAAACGGGAGAGACCAGGTAACTCGCGAATATCGGTCACAACTCTCTGCATTTCGAGGTTGAGACGGCACACCCGTTCGTGCTGATCTGCACCAGGTGAATTGAGGGCATTGCGAATGAGCAAGGCCAGCTGCGTGAACTCGTCCGCTAATGTTTTTCCTGCAGTGCCAGATCCTATGAGATCATCAAGTGGTGAACGGAGGCGACTAAGCTGGCTCCAAAAGACACCCCGCCCTTGTTCGAGAAGCTCGACTGCACGCGCAGGAGCACTGTTACGAAGACACGCTGAGAATGCGTCTACCGCGAGCGACGACGTGAGGTGTTTGAAGATGGCATGATGTCGAGGCAATGACGGCAGAGTGGCCAGATGTTGAATAAGTAGTCGAAGAGATGTTTCATATGCGAGAAGTATCGTGGGATGGTGGAAATTCTCAGCGACACGGATCCATGCTCTAGCGGCAGAAAGATCAATGGAAGACACAAGCTGAGGCACATGTACGAGTTGAGCGTAGAGACTGAAGAGCTCCTCCTTATCCTGTAACTGCTTCGACCGTGTGAAGCGATTGCAGAGGTAGCGTGCAAGGGTGTCCAATGATGCTGAACGATCAGGGTGCCCTTGCAGGCGAAGGTCGAGTGCCTCTCGGCCAAGGACAATGGCCTCTTCAAGGTCCTTCATCACCCCGAGCTTGTCGTACCGAGTGGAGAGACCATCTGCAAGGATGTTTAAAGAGCTAGACCGAAGAGGGTGCCCTTGTGGGCGAAGATCGAGTGCTTCTCGGACGAGGACAATGGCCTCATCGAGGTCCTTCATCATCCCGAGTTGCTTGTATCGAGTGGAGAGATCAACTGCAAGGCTGTTCAAAGAGCTAGACCGAAGAGGGTGCCTTTGTGGGCGAAGGCCGAGTGCTTCTCGGTCAAGGACAATGGCCTCATCAAGGTCCTCCATTACTCCGAGCTGGTGGTACCGAGTGGAGAGACGAATTGCAAGGTTGTTCAAAGATATTGATCGAGCAGGGTGTCCTTGCGGGCGAAGGTCGAGTGCTTCTCGGACGAGGAAAATGGCCTCATCGAGGTCCTCCATCACCCCGAGCTGCTCGTACCGAGTGGAGAGATCAACTGCAAGGCTGTTCAACGAGCTAGACCGAAGAGGGTGCCCTCGTGGGCGAAGGTAGAGTGCTTCTCGGTCAAGGACAATGGCCTCATCGAGGTCCTCTATCACCCCGAGCTGGTTGTACCGAGTCGAGAGCCGAATTGCAAGGTTGTTCAAAGAGCTAGACCGAAGAGGGTGCCCTTGTGGGCGAAGGTCAAGTGCTTCTCGATCGAGGACAATGGCCTCATCGAGGTCCTCCATCGCCCCGAGCTGCCTGTACCGAGTGGAGAGATCAACTGCAAGGTTGTTCAAAGACATTGAGCGATCAGGGTGTCCTTGCGGGCGAAGTTCGAGTGCTTCTCGGTCGAGGACAATAGCCTCATCGAGGTCCTCCATCGCCCCGAGCTGCTCGTACCGAGTGGAGAGATCAACTGCAAGGCTGTTCAAAGAGCTAGACCGAAGAGGGTGCCCTTGTGGGCGAAGGTCAAGTGCTTCTCGGTCGAGGACAATGGCCTCGTCGAGGTCCTCCATCGCCCCGAGCTGCCTGTACCGAGTGGAGAGATGGATTGCAAGGTTGTTCAAAGACATTGAGCGATCAGGGTGTCGTTGCGGGCGAAGGACGAGTGCCTCTCGGTCGAGGACAATGGCCTCCTCAAGGTCCCCGGTCCCTCCCAGCTGGCCGTAACGATCACTGAGATGAATTGCAAGCCAAGTCAAAGAGACAGATCGCTTGGGGTGGCCGGGTGGGCAAAGTTCCAGTGCTTCACGATCACGCTCGATCGCCTCGTTGATGTAACTAGTTCCTCCCCCTTGTTCAAACTTGGCGAGGAGAGATTCTGCGCGTGAATGCAACTGTTCAACTGGTGGGTGCGTCATTTCACTGTTCTACATGGCGGCAGAAAGACACAAGTACCTTCCGAATCCATGGTTGCTTACCGAACTTGATTCAACGCGGTGGTTCGCGATAACGTTCGTAAGTTGTGCGCGCTGGCGCCCATGGCGCCAAACCAAGGATCGAAAAGGTAACGGGTTCTACCACACCCCGACATAAACCTTGCTCTTGGCCCAGGCTGTGCTGGAGTGTCCTGGTAGGCGTGAGAGTTGAGAGAAGTCAGTGAGTGTGAACTTTCTAGCGTCGCCGTGAAATGGTTAAAGTTAGTACGTGAAAGGCACAGGACCGTGTCATTGACCGAAATGGCAATCACCAACTTGATGCACATCTGACAGAACGACGATGAACACCAACAACGCCGAGCAGGGACACGCCTCGTTGAGTGTCCTCATCAATCAAATAGATTATATTTTGGCACCTCCCGGACTACTTGACAACGCCTCGCTACCTCGCGTCCCCGTGATTCGTATATATGGCGCCTCTTCTACCGGTGAGAAGGCCTGTGTCCATGTCCACCAAGTCTATCCGTATTTCTTCGTCGAATATCCTGGGAACGTCACCCCAGACCACGGTAAGTCCCTTCGTCCGCCTGCAGTAGTCGATTCACCTGCTTGCCAGTCAACCATTACATTGCCCAGCTATCCCTATCCCTCAATCACGCTATTGCACTCTCGATCAAACGCAATCCCACCTCCCACACCTCCCAGTTTGTCCGTGCCATCATTCTCGTGAAAGGCGTCCACTTTTATGGATTTCATTCTTCCTACACGCCATTCCTCAAGGTTCTCGTTGCAGATCCCGCTCTTGTCAATCGAGCCGTGACCATATTGCAATCTGGCACGGTCATGCACACCAAATTTCGTGTCTACGAAAGTCACCTGAGCTATCACCTCCAGTTCTTGTGCGACTTTGGTTTATACGGCTGTGGTTGGATCAATCTCCGCCAAGTCTGGAAACGTGGCGTTGAGGAAGATGATCCGGACCTAGGTCCACCCCACGCGTTCAGGGTGTCTCCACACTTTCGGCAGTCGCGCATGCCACTTGAAGTTGACGTGGCTGCGCATCAGATACTCAACCGACACCGACTTTCTGCGCGTAGCGTGCACCACAATTTGACCATCCCAGCGCCGCCGATCTCATCTGACCCTGTCGTCTTGAGTGTCCGCGAACTATGGGAAGACGAACGCCACCGCCGAGTCGCCAGAGGCTTGTCTCCAACCCCTGCAGTGCCGATCGACTTCAGCAAGTCGTCGAGAGGGAAGGGCGGGGATTGGGTCGCTGAGACGCGGTGGTGGGAAGAACTCCGCGCTAAAATACAGAGAGAAAAGGAAGACGATCAAATGATGGTTGAGAGTGAGGCGCGCTGGGAAAGGTGGGTCATGACCACGTTCGAGAGTGTGGAGGCGCTCTGGGAGTCAGAGTGGCGGACTTGGAAGCCCGGGCGGACTGAGCCTAAGGACTTGGATGTCGCGCCACCCCTGGCTAACGCGGAGGAGGCGGAGAATCCTTTCGCACAGGCCAGCCAGGGTGAATCGTGGATAGGCAGTGGTTCTCCAAAGAACGTTGGTGTGGATGTCGACGAGGGAATCTTGTCAAGCCAGGATATCGATCAGATGGTAGAGCAAGATTGGCCAAAATTGGCTGACGATGGGAACAACGGTGAGGTGGAAGAGGTTCTCGAGGAGGAGGACGGCACACACCAGCCAGAGGAGAAATTGGCACCCGATTACCAGAGGGCTGAGAACCA
Source organism: Xerocomellus intermedius (assembly GCA_038090955.1). Taxonomy (NCBI): domain Eukaryota; kingdom Fungi; phylum Basidiomycota; class Agaricomycetes; order Boletales; family Boletaceae; genus Xerocomellus; species Xerocomellus intermedius. The sequence continues at coordinate 21,197 of JBBPNP010000314.1, forward strand.
TGGAGATGTAAGCCGGAGGGTGAGGTGAGTCTGTCGACCTGGGATTCCGTCGTTTTATGACACTAATGCAATCGCAGCACACCTGGTCCCGGATTTCAAGGGAAGGACACACCGTCTGTCATCAAGAACCCTTTCACGATTGCTTGGAATCAGCTTGTACAGGCAAGGTATCGCGATTCTTTGTTCATGAAAGCTTTGTTCACCCGATGCCATAGACAGAAACGATCACGCAGTCACTCCGCGAATATCGATGATTCAGCAACGCCCATCAAGTGAGACTGAACCACATTCTACCTATCCCGATTATAATAATTTGATTAGGCTACGAAGACATGCAAATCAACAAACGTCTGTTCACGATGTCTTCACGACGCCGAAGTAAGAGCCCTACTTTGCGATCAACTGATCTTGACATATTTCACAGGACCCTAATTCCTCAACAACCATTGGCTAGCATACCTGGAAACAATGTTGTTTCCACTCCCGTTCGTGATCATAGGTCGGTGACAGAGAGCCAATTCAGTGAGGCACCAGTGACATATTTCATTACGAAGCCCAGACATTCTGCTTACTGACAAAGTCACGAACCATCCAGGTTCGACCCACGACGAAGAACCAGATTGTCTACCGTAGGCCTTGTTCTATACCAAGGGGTTGTTTATTCACAAAATCGCCAGTACATTTGAGCCAGAGCCAATCGAAAGTACTGCACAACTTAGTTCCTTGTCGGCGCCGTTTTCCCTGCCCAGGGCGTCATACAACTCTGAACCTGGATCTCAATCCTCGGCGCGGCCATCAAAGGGTCAGATCTTCGTATACGCTCCTCCTCCACCCTCTACATCGGAGCTCCTGAGCACTCTCGAGCAATTCGGGCTTCCACGGCGATTATATCGCGATCCATTCTATTCGAAGAAAGCTGACGTCCCTGATGGCCCAAGAGAGTATGCGGGCCTTGTCTATCGTCTCAAAGGCGGAGGGGGCCTTGACACCCTTGAGGAGTGGCAAGCGAGCGAGAATCACATCTCTTCGTCCAAGGTCACGCGGCTTTCTGTACCATGTAGAGGATGGGAATATGCTAGCACTCCACCAAGCGTCCGACAGGTCAGGAAGTGGCTGGAAGAAAATCCATTAAAGCCGAGTAAACCTGCGACAGACAATTCACAGGTAGCTCATCCTTCCGTGGCACTGCGGTCATTACATTCACCTCCTTGGCTAGATTGCAGGGCGGACGCCAGCAAACGTCTTTGGATTGGAGTCCTTGCCGGCGAAACGTTCTGAACTAAACACTCGCGAAGGCCAACACATGACTTTGTTCTCGATGGAAATCTTTGGTACGCTGTCTCCTACGAATCGTTTCCAGCTAGTTGAAACCTATACATAGCACCCTCTCGAGGGGATCGCATGCCCGACGCGAACCAGGATGAAATTGTCGCCCTCTTCTACGCACTAGGAAATGATAACCTGCATTCTGGGTTACTTGACCAAGGCAATCTCGTAGTTCAAAATCCACAGCTGGACTCTCGTCGTTTACGTGGTTATTCCCTCGAAGTGCTCTCAGACGAACTCGAGCTAATCAACCGAATCATCGATATTATTGTTGACGTCGACCCAGATATCCTCGTGGGCTGGGAGGTGCAAACCTCATCTTGGGGATACCTCAGTTCCCGTGGATTTCAATACGGTAGGACGCTCGCCACCTGAAAATGCCGTACTGACACTCGCAGGACTCGATGTTGCCGAATTGATTGCGCGTGCGCCGACCACCTTGACGCGGAGTGGAACTGACCAATGGGGCGTCAGAACGACCACTACCTTCAAGGTCACTGGCCGACACGTGTTCAATGTTTGGAGAATTATGCGTAGCGAGCAGACATTGGGCAGTTATTCGTTCGAGAGCGTGGCTTTTCATCTGTTGCGCAAAAGGTTGGTGCTTGAACATGCGGAAGGCGTTGTGAATGACGTCGACTGCACACAGAGTTCCTCGTTATACGCCGTCGGCGTTGACGACGTGGTATAACAGCGAGAGTCCCGTCCATGCTGCCCGAGTCCTTCGACATTTTCGTGACCGCACTGCGATGACCCTTGACATTCTCGAGGAAGCAGAGACGACAACGAAAACCGCGTAAGTTCTCGATCGTCATGTGTGACAATTCTCCAGATTGATGAGGAATAACTGACACACGTATGACAGCGAATTCGCTCGCGTTTTTGGAGTCGATTTCTACTCCGTTATTAGCCGTGGTTCTCAATTTAAAGTAGAGTCTTTCTTGTTTCGTATCGCCAAGCCCGAGAACTTTGTGCTTTTTTCGCCAAGTAAACAAGACGTACGTCGTACATTTCATCATGAAATCCTCCAGCTGCTTACTGGCGGAATCTCAGGTCGGCAAACAAAACGCTGCAGAGTGCATGCCTCTGATCATGGAACCTCTCTCCGCGTTCTATAACGGACCTCTCCTCGTTCTTGACTTTCAATCTCTGTATCCATCGATCATGATTGCGTACAATTATTGTTACTCGACGTGTTTAGGTCGTGCCGCCGACTTTCAGGGCCGAAACAAGCTGGGCGTGACAGATCTCGATCTCCCCCTTGGGCTTTTGGAGAAGTTGCAAGATTACATCACGAGTTCGTCGGTTCACCCAACGCATTCATAACCGCTACTCACCCCCCGTCCAAGTCTCACCGAACGGCATCATGTATGTCAAGCCTACAGTACGACAGGGCCTGTTAGGCCGGATGTTGACCGAGCTGTTGGACACGCGCGTGATGGTGAAACAGGCGATGAAGAGCGTCAAGAGCGACAAGGTACGCACGCACGTTCTTTCCTATTCCCGCGTGTCTGTCCGTATCTCATTTCCTCCGGACATACCACTCGCGTGGTAGGCACTGAGCCGGATACTGGACGCGCGGCAGCTCGGGCTCAAGTATATCGCCAACGTCACGTACGGTTACACGAGTGCGACGTATTCGGGGCGGATGCCTGCGGTGGAGATTGCAGACAGTATCGTGCAGAGCGGTCGGGAGACGCTCGAAAAGGTATGTGGTGGATATGCCTCGAACGTCGTATCGCCCTACCCGCGTCGTTTTTGGTATGCAGGCCATCGCTGTCATCGACACCACGGAGAAATGGGGCGCGAGGGTCGTGTATGGGGATACGGATTCGGTCTTCATCTATCTCAAGGGTAAAACCAAGGAACAGGCGTTCAAGACTGGATATGAGATCGCGGATACGATCACGGCGATGAACCCAGCACCTATCAAGCTCAAGTTTGAAAAGGTGAGCGTGATGCCGGGATTGCGGGTACTCTTCAGCGAGGTTCACGACGTGCAAGGTGTACTTGCCATGCGTGCTCATGGCGAAGAAGAGATACGTCGGGTTTAAATATGAGACGCCCGACGAAACCGAACCTACCTTTGATGCCAAAGGCATCGAAACCGTGCGACGCGACGGTGTACCAGCTCAGGCCAAAATGACCGAGACGTGTTTAAAGTCCGTTGCGCCCATCGCGAACCTTTCCCTGGGCTCATGATAATTGATGACAGGATCCTGTTCCGTACGCAAGACTTGAGCGAGGTCAAGAGCTACTGTTACAAGACGTGGTCGAAAATCTTGCGCAACAGGATTTCCTTGCAAGATTTCATCTTTGCAAAGGAGGTGAAGATGGGGACGTATAGGTGAGGAAACGCCAGGATCTTCATGCAGGAATGCTAGAGCGATGTTTGTTTTTCGTCAGCGACAAGGGGCCTCCGCCACCTGGCGTCGCAGTGGCTGCGCGAAGGATCTTGCAGGACGAGAACGATGAGCCTCAGTATGGAGACCGTGTACCGTACGTCATCGTGCGCGGTGATCCACACACGCGGCTCGTGGAGAGAGCCGTCACGCCGGAAGAGTTTCTTGCGAACCGGTGCGTCCCGATTACCCAAACGCGCGACGGATCGAGGCTGATATAGAATAACTAGGCAACTGCGCATCGACGCGTCCTATTACATCTCAAAGGTTCTGATACCCCCGTTGGAGCGCATTTTCAACCTCGTGGGTGCAGACGTCCGCGCGTGGTACGACGAGATGCCGAAAACGATCACTGTGGACGAACGAGATCCGCTTGCGCTCTCGCCTAGAAAGCGTGCACCTGTTCACCCGAACAGGTTCAAGATTGATGAGCATTTTCAAAGTGCACGCTGTCTGACGTGTGGCCGCACGGCTTCCGAAGACGGTAGGCTAGGCCGAGTTTCGCGCCGTCCACCATGGGTACTGAATCGTCATGTCTACCTCTAGGTATCTGCGAAGTGTGTCACGCCAATCCTCAATCAACGATACCCACTCTCTTGCTCCGCCTCCGAAAAGGCGAACAAAGGCTCCTCGACACGCAGCGTATATGCGCTTCGTGTACTTGGACCGCATCGAGCGAGCCGAATGCGTGCATGAATATCGATTGTCCCTGGCTATATGAGCGAACAAAGGCAGAACAAAAGCAGGATTTTCTGGAGGGACTACGGACGCTAGTAGAAGACCTGGACGTAGGCGACGACGACGTGGATGGGCGCGCTCGGACGGACATCTAACGGGTGTACGGTATACAGGTCTCTGAAATGTACCGGTCGTGGAACAACTTTGAGGCGAGATCAACGTGGTGATTGTCTCCCAAATTGACAGTCGTTCTGATCATATGGGGACGTCGTGAAGTGGTCACAGCAAAGTCGACACGCCCGTCTTTTTACTTGCGTTTGCGCTCGCTGCAAGGACGCCTGGCGTGACCAGTACAATTTCTGGGTGGCTTTTCTTTCTTCCGACGAGCTTAAAGCTGCTCGATGCGACGTATGGCTGGAAAGCAGTAGTGAGGTCCAACCTTGCGGGTGCATTCAGTGATGGAGCAAGGATTTCCCACGGGACGACATCACACAATTCTCTCTCCTGTGAAGCCAGGTAACTTTGACAACTGCGACATCGTCTACAGTAACAATGGAACAACATGCTCTGGCGATCCTCAAACAGGGCGATCTATGGAACTGGATACAAGCATCAGGAAAACAAGGTGACAAATTTCAGGTCCCCACTCCTAAACTTTTGTACTTCCTAATCGTGGAATCGCAAAGATTCGGCGGCGAGGTGCTGTATCATTTCTGGAAACAACTCGGGACTTGTGATGAAAAGCTGAAGGAAAATAGTCAGTCAAAAACTTTAATCACTCAATCGTACAGGCTCACCTTCGTTTGTCGCAGTCGAAAGTCTGTCGTGCTTTAGCGCGTTCGTCCAAGGTTACATGTCTTTGGGCGCATTCATACCTCACGGGCTGTCGAACGGGTGAGCTGGGACGACGTCCAGCCCACGTTCGAGGCCGTGTGTGCCTATGCGGACGCCAACGCAGGGGCGGGTGCGGGATGGGCCCAGTTTGTCAAGTTGATGTGGCGAGCCGTCACAGCGAAACTATCCGCGTGGTGGGGGGGACGACTTGCGAGACGAATGTAGGGACGGGAGACGATGCTTATGAACGCGGCGAGTATGGGAGACAGGCAGGGCGTGCGGGAGGAGGACAACGAGCGAGAGGTACGATAGTGGTGGACCTAGATTTGGCGTCGTGAGTGCGTGCATATTCGTGGGGATTGCTTGGAAGGACACTGGAGCGCTGTTGGACGATGCGGGTGCGGTTGTGGGCCAAGTCACGGTCCCAGTCGGTAGCTCCTTCACTGGTCACCAAGACATCCGATACTGTCCATCTGTCAATGCGTCTCCGATCAGATGCGCCAACAACCTATTCAGTATTCGGCCTCGGAGGTTGTATGCGTGCGCCCTCGATAGGCATGGTGTTGACGATACAAGGATAAAACGTGGAAAGTTCACAAGCATTGTGACCACATGATTCTACAAATAGGTTGGTTGTCCCGGTCGTATCGTTCGTGGTTCAAACGTTCACCTATGTATGTTCTCGAATGTGAATGAAACCTGAACTGCCCGGAACGAGAGTCAAACCTTTGGCACACTTATTCGCAATGAATGGACCGCCCGTGCATACTATTTTTAATTATCAGCCCTCGGTCTTTCGGTGACTGACCTCCTGCAGTTGGTTGAGGTTTCCTGACCTATGCGAGTGCCAATTGGGGGTGCAACATGTCTCTAGCCTATGGGTGTGCAGATGCATCGTGATTGTCTCGATCAAGCGAAGGTCGACATTTGGTCAGGTCGGCAGTCTAGATTCAGGGATGAACCCGACATTGGTGCAGTCGACCGTCGACGTATCTGAATCACTGTTTGTCAAGTCCAAGGTTCCGATACCAGGCTGGACCAGCACTGAAGGCAGAATGCGAGTATCTCCCACGAAGCTTGGGATCTGCTGGGGTTTCAGAGGGGGCAATGTGGCTCCTCAGCCTGTTGCGTGTACACGTAGGGTCGATACAATAAGGTGAGAAGATGTTGGAGCTGTGCGCGCTCAGTTAGATTGTGGGAGCCGCCCGTGTGTCTTATCATGGTTCTTGCCGTATCACAACGTGACTTGCACGGAATCTTTTTGGCTCAGATCTGTTATGTTACTTACACTCGGGGTCCCACTCCGGCGGTTCCCGCGGGCTCGAAATTTCGGTTGCGTTTTCCGCATCGTTTTGAAAACCGCTGTAATAGGGCGCCGCCAAGGACTGCGTTAGGAAGTGGAAACTTACTGTAAGTATGTAAAGCGGTCCCCATATCAATTATTGGAATGCTCAAGCTCCGGGTTTATTTGACTTCAATGGGTGCAATGCAGTGGGGAACCACTGAGGAACCCTTCTCGAGTTAGGGTCGGGATTTTTCCCACAGTACATCCCGCCCATCGTGCGCGCAAGTAGCGCTCACGCCAGGCGGGGACTTTTCTGTCGCTGTGCCCCAGTTGCCGCTGGCGGGCGCACCCCCACGCGACTGTTCGCTATGCATCACCTGCGTATGTATTTGCGTTGCTGTGCGTCTGCCGCATACGGTGCCAACTGCGATTGTTTTTGCGTCGCCGTGCGCCTGCTGTGAGATCTGTCACAGACAAGCCGACCTGTCTCCATCTCACTGTGCGTCGACCGCGTCTGTCGTCGTTTGCTCTCCTATCTTTGCCGCCATCTGTCTTTGCAGCAACCGCGACCGTCGTGACATCGTTCGATCTCCGAGTCCTGCCAGTGTCTCAGTTGTGGTCGCTCAAGTTGTTCGCTCCCCTTGTCTCCTGACAGCCGACAGGTCTGAAAGTTTTTGTATACACTGGAACCTTTTGGGACCGCTTAGATCAGCTGTCACGCTGCAAATCCGATTAGTGTAAGCGAGCGAAAACCAAGCCTATCGCGTAATGCGGGTGAGCGTGGAAGTTCCATCATCATTTCAGCGCCAATAGCAGAGATCCGAGGCAACTTGAAGTATAATTAAATACAGCCTCTCAGCCTCGATCCGACCCGTTCGAGTTTCCAGAGGATCCGATAATCGGGGTGGAACTTGCGCGTTGGTCTGGAGGCACAATGTAACATGCTACGTTCCCCCACTCACACTGGAACCAAGGCACGTTGGAACGTCGATGCCGTACATGAGTACACAGTCGGACTTCCAACGAACATTAAATCTTTTTTGAAGAGTCCACGGCTGGCAGTCAACATAAAAATTTAATGGAGTACGTAAAGAAAATATCGAGACAGTGTGGAGCCGTGAACCTGTCGCGGTGGACCCATATGCGCGAATCATACTTAATACACCTTAACGACACTTCCTCGAAGAATCTCTTCTGCTGGGCCGTCGAGCTGGCATTTGACGACTATCTGACGTTGCTCCTGAACTCGCTGGTCACACATGTCCGCTTCGGATCCACCACCTCTCCCTTTCAACGTGGATAACACATTAGGGGCTCTCCTCATCGGTGGTCTTTTCGCTTCAGCGTGAGTGTTTTTGGCTTTTGGCACCTGCTCGTC
>JBBPNP010000315.1:0-29028 GCA_038090955.1 Xerocomellus intermedius
CGATTGATTAGCGATACGAGGAGATCATGCGACACGAGGGGGGAGCGCTGTCCGGCTCCGGCGGGGGGGGGGGGTCGTAATCGGGTGTAGAGGGAGGGCGAAAAACCTGAGAGCTCAGCTCTGGATGTGGCGTGAAGGAAAGAAAGGTTGCACCACTTCCCGCCGCTCGGCCAAAGACGTAGCGATCTGCGATCGGGTCACGTGGTTATGACATAATCCTTCGCGGTCGTTTGGCGCAAGTTCGCCAAGTTTCAGACGATCAGATTGAACCACCAGCAAACTGTCCAACTTCGCTTTTGTCGTGTTTCATCATGTTTTCAGGTGTGAGTATGTTTGTTTCACTCAAAGCTGGGCATTGTTGAGTTCTTTAAGATTGCTTCTTGGTGGTATTCTTCTGAATCCACTCCACCCGGAACATCGGAGAAGTACAATCCAACAAACCCAAAGATGAACCCTTTAAACCCTAAAGGTCTCAAACCGTATGCACCCGTCTGCATGAGTTTGGCCGTCCCGCGCTAATTGCGTTCGTCAGATGCTGTGCTTGTCCAGAAACAAAATCCGCTCGTGATTCATGTTTTCTGCATCATGGGGCCGACGAAGGCCAATGTGCAGAACTGGTTAAGAAACACGTCGAGTGCATGCGTGGACTTGGCTTCGAAATTTGAGCCACGTCCATATGTATATGCACATGACTGGGCTGGAACCATAGGGAATGGTACACTTGATCAAATTCTGTTGAAATGTTGACGCCGCACCGTAGCCGCGGTGCACATCCCAATCACGCCAACTGTCATGACTACTATATACACCGAATCTATAGATTCATCCCACCTCACGAAATACATCAGCCTCCAGACGAGACTCACGGTCGGTGCTTTACTTCAACTATCGCCGTTCTTTCCTTCCTGATTCACTTCTCTGAGAAGTGAAAGTGATCACCATGGTACTATCTTCCTTGAAACTGTGACATGTGCGGTCGATTTTATACACTCCAGCCAATCAGGGAAGAGCACACACTCCATTCGACGTCCGCTGGCAGATTCATGAGAATGGAAAGTATGTGTCGTCGCCGAGATTGAAAAGTACTTCCCTTGCAGAAAGAAGCCACCCTGTTTCCGGTGATGGCCAGGAAACTCGAAGTTTCATCATCAAACCGGGAGAACCAAGGGATTTAAGAGGACACAACAACTCATGGTCCATCAACCCACTCTGCCTGGCTCATCCCAACTCTCCAGCATCTTCTACACCATGAAGCTCTTTGCCGTTGCTGCCGTACTCGGCCTTGCTACCCCCGCGTTCCCTTACACCCAAACATACACTTTGTCATACGACAAAATCTACGACGATGATCAGAACTCCCTCAGCAGCGTTACCTGCTCGAACGGCGAGCATGGCCTACTTACCCACGGGTATACCACCTTTCACGACATCCCCACCTTCCCCAACATCGGAGCGGCACCTCAGATACGGGGGGTGAACTCGCTCTACTGCGGTACTTGTTGGGAACTCACATACACCGACACATACGGCGTTTCCACGTCTCTCAATTTCACGGCCATTGACGCTTGTAAATCAGACTCGGACACCTTCACTATCTCGTTGGAGGGCATGGATTACCTTACGCAGGGTCAGGGTATGAAACTTAAAAGTGTCCCGATCACCGTGGCTCGGAAGCCAGCGAGCGCATGCGACCTGTAAAACGGTGTCCAAAGGTGAGCCATCCCATTGACCTCGCGCTTGGCGACGTGTTGATCGTAGTCATGGAAATCGAGCAGGTTCCCAAGTTCCAAGTCGATACCCTACCGGCTCAGCCCTCTTTCGTCTCACCCTTTTTTTTTGCATGTTTGCAAGATCCACTCCAGATAGAATGCGTAACTCGTATGTCTTATAGAACACCACGTACTAGTTCGGGATTCTTCACGTTAACGAGATAGAGATATACCAATAGCCTGTAAAAAAAATCACTTGGGATGTGAACACCATTGAAGGCTTCTATTGAACCGTACACGTTTAGGTATGCATTACTGGCGAACCTTGACGGGCGACTGGGATCATAATTGCGTTCCTGTGGCAATCACTAGCCATGCCATTCCATTCTGCCAAATAACTGTCCGATATGATCGGTTCCCAGACTCTTGCTTATGACTCAGGGGTAGAACAGTGGAAGGCTTGTACGACCTTTACCAAAGTTGTCGGCCTCGAAGCCTATCACAAGGTCTACCACGCGGCTGTTTGAGTGGTCGATTCATGATGGGGAAGTGTTAGCACAGGAACGTTCGGCCGACAATCACTAATCTTAGCCGTGGGAAAAAAACGCAGAAGGTTAGGGGAGAAGCCACGGCCAGACCGACACTGCTATGAGATTGCCGCGATCCCGATGAGGCAAACCGTCGACGGACGCTCGACGGTTTGCCTCATTGGGATCGCAGCAACCTCATAGCATGCCACTGCCATGATGCCAGTGGTCTGGTGACCACACTACGGTGTAATGCGACGATCTCGCGTCTATCGCTGTGCTGACCTGAACTCCCCGGGATAGACGCGACGGTTTGCCTCATTGGGATCGCGGCAATCTCATAGCACGGTCTGGTGACCACACTACGGTGTAAATGGGCCCCCGACGATCTCGCGTCTGTCGCTGTGCTGACCTGAACTCTCCGATCTGCAGGTATGCTTTTGGACACTTTGGTGTCTTTGTGTTCGACTCTGCGGCCACATCAGCCCGCAGCGGTCCCGCCTTACCGTCTCACTCCGCAGCTGACCCTTCTGCTGCATAGCCAAGCCCGGGTGTTGGCTTCAACAGGGCGCGAGCCCCCCAAAAGTGAGATGGTAGCTCCAGCTGGGTGACCGCGCTCAGCGTAGAACATATAAATGCACTTGCGGTCTGCGTCTCTCAGTCCGTACCCCCAACGCCCTGAGTTCCTCTTCCTATCCGCCTTCTTATCCACAACCATGAAGTTCGTGTCTCTCGCTGCCGCTATCCTTGCGTTCGCCCTCCCTCCTTGTGCACAGGCACTGAGTCTCTCGTATGACACGGTGTACGACAATCCATCCCTCTCGTTAACATCTGTCGCTTGCTCCAACGGCGCCAACGGTCTCATAACCAAAGGCTACACCACCCTTGGTTCCCTCCCCAACTTCCCCAATGTCGGAGGGGTGTACACCGTGACCGGCTGGAACTCACCTGCATGTGGCACGTGTTACAATGTCACCTACGGTAAAACAACGATCGCCGTCCTGGCGGTGGACGTTGGTTCCGATGGCTTCAATCTCTCCGAGGAAGCAATGAACAAATTGACGGGAGGGTTGGCGGTCCAACTTGGCAGAGTCCAGGTCACGTCAACGGAAGTTGACGCATCCGTCTGTGGGATGCATTAAATAAAATCAAAGACTGATAGGTCCGAGTCCACCATTTTCGTTCTCTGACGTGTCAAGGATGCTCATTGATGAAACAGGAGTTTCCTTTCATGACAATTCGGATGCCTGATATGCGCTTTCAAAGGACATTCTGTACTACCACATACTTGGGAAGGTTCACTTGGGTTCATTGGGAAGACAGACGCTACTCGCTCGCTATATCTTGTAACTCGTGGCGGTGAGATCAGGCGCTCTGGAGTAGCATTCACATTACCTACTCGAAATGTTACGTCTTATATCCGATACACCCACAACGCCGTGAAGCACGCGCCATAGCGCTCGACCATAGACGACAGCGCCGCCACACGTTCTCTCGACAACGTCCAGAGCCCCAACATCACAGGGAGCGCCGCCGCGCCCGCGACAAATTTCCGCGTTCGCGACGAGAGTCGGGCGGCACCGAGCCATGTGGTGCGAAGGATGTTCATCCCCTCCACGGCATGCACCACTACGGTTGCCACGAGGCTCGTATACAACGCCCAACTACGCCATGGGAACCGACTCAAACCCGTCTTGACGAACTCGTAGTCCAACTCGGCCGGTCCGACGGCGAGGATGGGCGGAGAAGCGTCGGTCGGAGCGAGCCGATGTGTAAAAACATGGATAGGCACGAAGACGAGGGCTGTATAGGCGGCGATGCTCAGCGTGCTCGTGAGTTTGCGTGGCTGTTTGGAGGCGGGTGCGAAGAGTCTCCGGGCAATGCCTGACGCGACGTGTACGATGAAGGGCGTCAAGAGGAGATACTTTTCTCCGAATGGGGTTTGGTAGTACTCCCTCCCCAAGAGCTTCCGTTTGTTGTCAGCGTATCTTCAAATCGGCACGGGAGCGCTTTGGTACATACCATGACATTAGAAGAAAGGTTCGACCCTCCCACATTCGCAAGTAAGGGTGCGGACAAATGGACTAAAAGAAACGTTGAAAGGAATGGTGCAGATGCGTGGGCAAGCTTGACTAAGATCGAAGTCGATGTTTTCCTCGGATGGTCGCCCGGATTCATTGTGTGTAGCGAGTCAAGTCACTTGGCGCTGACGATGTATCAGACCGGCAGTTCCCGGACAAACCACCACTACCAGTAGAATGTGTAGTATGTATGTACTACGACTGTGAGCTTCATACCCTGCCACTAGCTTACCACCTGACCCATCCAATCGATGAAATCGTCATTCACTGAGACAACCTTATTTTCAGTTCCCCACTCGTGGTCACTGTGATGCACCGCAGTGTAAAGCCCGGGCGGGGCTCGTCTAAGACATCTGTTCCTCGGATACCTACTTGATTGATCCTCATCAATCTTTAGCACGAACTGGAGAGAGAAGCAATGGTCATACTCGTAGTAACCGTTTCCTCGTCCTCGTCCACGTGCGTCGCGGAAGCTGAGGAAAACGGCCCGCCCTGTAGCCGGTCGCCGCGACCAAGAATTTCTTCGTTGCCTTCAATGCCTTGCTCCTGCTCAGGATGGGAATGATAGGCGGCAGGTACCATCTTTCACTCACATTGATCCTAACAGGGATTACACTCCGCCTGAACTGATTGTCCTCGGATCTACGCATCCTTCGAGTTCCAGCCCATGGGGGCAGCTACGAAAGTTGTCGCGGAACAACTACTGCACCGCAGGGAAAAAGATGTTCGTCGGAGAACCCTTGGCGTGGTGGGATGTCACGAACGCCGATGCGGCGAGTTCGGTCAACAGGGTGGATAAACCAAAGGCGATCCACGCTCTCCTGTTCTTATGGACGAGCACGTTGCACTGTCTATTTCCGTATGCTGAGTATGTGCCGCACGTAGACACACAGATACACGAGCTGCAGAGAGGTCACCGTGCGCGATGGACTTGGAGCAGGACGTTGCAACGCAACGAGCATGACGCACGGTAGTGTAGTCCACAACCAACGCCATTCAGGTGATATCTCACCGAGTCTGAATTGGATTGGGAAGTCGTTAGAGAAACAGAGCGAGTCTTTGCACACCTTGTCAAGATATCATGTAGTCGCACGAGGAAAGACGTCAATCCCCGTTCTCAGACCATGGCGGGAACCGTTTGAAGTCCATCGTTGTGCCAAACAGGGGTAACACATTGGCGTGATCTATGCTCAGCCATATTCATATCTCCCAACGAAGTCGCTGCGCACGAACAATAACGTACCAGTGCACAAAATAATGTAATAACATCCACCTTCATCTTCTTGGATGTATCAGCATCTTCACCTGCGTATGTTCTGATTATCTTGATCGCTACCTACTCGATAATGAGTGTAATTCGGGCAGGGAAGAATGTGGGCACATACATCAATCTGCCTCCCCCCCATACGGAACGTGCCTCTATAGATGACACCATATCCGCCACATACGATTAGGAGTCTACACCCCTGTGCAACATGACCTGTAAGATCGTGAGGAAAGCTGGATCGATTACCATCACAAAGTGAGGAAAACGATTGCTTGAGTGCCAAATGAGACAAATGATTGGTTCAAAGACTGCAACTGCTTCCATGGTCGACAACGAGAAGAAGCTCCTGAGATCCAAATTAAGTGCATAAGAATAACAGAATAGAACAGTCAAACTAGTGACCGTTGTTTCTCCTGAAAATGTACGCCCTCACAAGCCACTACAGGAATTAAACAAAATGGATATGTGGCATCTGCACGATGATATTCATCGCTCTGAACTCTTCGCTGACTTCCGGATCATCCTCTGGAAGTTCTTTCCGTTCTGCATCAGGCATGAACACCTTCTCTTCCAAGGCAGCGACATGGTCAGCCCATTCTGGGGGTCTCTCGTACACCTTGGGACGCGCCCGGAGTGCCGCAAAGTCGACGATGATCGCAGGTGCATCACGTGGGAGTCCTCGCTCGATGCGACGATTGAACGACGCACACATGAGCTGAGTAAGCACAGCGAGCACAGCATAGCGCGTCGGATCGGGATCAGCAGGGTCGCGAAGGGCAGAAACAGGCCAGTCTGGGTGAGAACAGCAAAAATATTCGAGCTCGTTGCGGAATGCGGTGGTCCACCCGAGCACGAAGAATTCGTAGATACGATAGAAGGAGGCAGACGGTGAGTCAGGTCGCCGACTGCCCAAAAGACGGGAGATGATGGTCAGCTTCGAGGCGCGCGAGATGCGCCAGTCAAATGGACATTGAATGGGATAACGCGCTCGAGCTTTGTCTCGGTCTGCCAGGAGCTCGGACACGGACGGGGGAAGTGGTTCTGAGGACGCCATATACTTTTTGTCTGCAAGAGTGAGATGGGGTTAAAGACCTGTGAATGAATAGTACCAACCTCGAAGTAGATGGTGGTAACTTACAGAGTTGTAATGACACGCCACATTCGTCACTGGGAATGACAGTTTCAACCACCTGGGATAATTTCAAGTCCAACCCTCTGCTCTTTCTCGCTCAGCGAGCCTATGGTCGGAGCCAGCCCACTGCTTCCACGACCTCGACTGGGGGAATACAGGTCGTTTGCGTATCCGATACACACAGCACCCACCACTCTCAACCTGAGTGGGATGGAGTATTGCATACGTGTCTGTTCGTTCACAGTATTACAGCGTCCACCTTCTTCCCAGACGACGACGACGACGGGTTCCCGTGTTCGTCACTCTCGGCGGTCAGAAAGTGGAAGCGCGAGAGCAGTCATTCATTAGCGTCGAGGGTCCTTGATCCTCATTGCGTAAGTAAGTGATTCGTGCCAACACCGTCCTCGTTAATCAGTTTGTGTCCACAGTTGACCACAGAATCCCGAGGCCAGCTGGAAGACGCGATGAACCAACTCCCCAGCGCTCTCTCGCCTTACCGCTAGGGAAAACGGGACCTCGAACATTCTATTGACATGCGCTCAATGGTACCCGCTGGATCATCCTCGTCGATGAGTCGTCGTGCGGTTGCCCAGCCAAACATGGAAAATGGTAAAATTCATCCTCTGTTGGCTCAATGACATGGCTCTTTTTCTTAACATCCTCCTTAGTTCGCATCCAATGCACCTGCTGGCAATCCTGTTGGCCATCTTGACCAATCTCAGGCTTCCACATCGATCCAGCTGACAGCCGTGCGTTTCGAGAAGCAGCGGCATGAAGTCGACGCTGAACAGGTCGAGGAATTGCATGAGCCAATGGACCCCAGCTCCGCGAAGAGTCATGAGAACCGAGTGCTTTGCGTGCTCCAGCTGCAGGTAGGACGTGGAGTGGGTCCTATTCACGCTTGTGGCCAATCAGCTCTGGAGCATGATTCCACTTCGGGCTTGAGACAAGGATCAACGGACATCAGTCCCCAATTGTTGGGTCATTTCCGACGGCTCGGTGATTTAGTCGACCTCCAACAGACAATCAGAGTTTGGAGGCAACTCTCATCGCATTCGCTAAGTATGCCTGTAGAACCATTCATTTATGGCGTCGACACGCCAGGCATTCTCACACACCGACTTTGTCCCTTACTCTACCTTTCATGATACCCGTCCTTGCTCGATACATCACGAACAAATCAATGGTGCTCTATGGCATCCAGAAGAGGTACTCGGTCTGGATGTGACCGACCGAGAACACATACCTCTCCCACAAAAGTATCCAATAATACCTGCGGTCCTGACGTGGGTTGCTACAACGTCAATGCACCTCAACATGGCAAGTCATTCTATCCCGCATCTCTCCAAGTTATTTACATGCTTTATGCAGACAACCCCCTTTTCGTTGTTGTGTTCGTCTTAAGACAATGACAATTCAACAGTGGTCCTCTCCCTGAAAGGCACCTGATCACTGACAGTGAGGGGCCCCGGTACGGATGGACAAGCTCAACAATAGCACTTCGATCGCCTCAAACACGTAATTAATCATCTCTCTTCGTCCGCATGTTGGGCCATCTCTCACATGTGCATCGTGCACAGCGTGTCCCCAGACTCCAACACTGATTTTACATGATCACAACCGAGCGTCGATGTGAACGCGTCCTCGATAATGATGAAGAGCGACGAGGGACGGAGTGGAATGGCGACTTCGTGTACGTGAACACCTCCTCTTATCGTTATGCATTCCGAGGACTCGCGCGTGCCATCTACAGTTGCACCCTGCGGCAGCGGGCAACTCGACACATACTACCCACCACTCGTACGCCCCCTCCTTCCCCCCTTTTTTCATTCGACGACCACCCGCACCTCGTTGACAGTCGTGACGGGGATGATGTCGACATGTCAAATCTCGTCTTTGCAACACAGCGCGTTGATCTCTGGGACTGGAGCGAACCGTCCTCGTGTCCCTCTCCCTGGCTCGACGCGCTCCAGGCACGTCCCAAAGCGATCGGGCCTCGTTGGGACAGCGGGGACTCTGATGTTGGACCTCCGCCCGGGCGCTGACGTAGTGAAAATCAAAAACGAAAGCGTCCTGGGGACTGTCAGGAGGATTTTTGGACATCGGATATCGGCCCAACGACCGGACATCGTGCGGACCGTTTCCCCAAGAGCCAACAAGGAAGAAATTCGTGCCCCGATACACAGCACTTTGGCGACATCGGTCCCAGTAAAGAGAAAAAAGGGGGTGGATCGATGGCGAGATCCGAGTTTACCCTCGATCGTTTCCGCGAGGGCGCAGCTGTACCAGGAAAACCCCAATTTGGGATCCTTTCGAGATCTGCCTTCTATCAGTCGTTCGTTTTTCTTTACCTCAAGTCAGCAATTATCATAGTACGACATTCGTCACAGAACAGAGAAACGGAAAAAGAGGCAAAAAAAGAGGGTTTGATTAAGGATGGAGGACTACACTCGCGCGGGATCATAAATAACAGTCAGTGTCACGATAGGATAAGAAAAAGGCAAAAAAAAAAAAGAATAGGACACCTCCCGCGCTTGACCCTCCCATCCGAACGAGTGGGACGACTACATGCGTAGTAAGTAAACGCCAAACGAACGACCAGGGTTACCCCAAAGCACACACGGGTATAACGCGTATTCGACGTCGAGAGTGATGTGAAAAAATAAAGCAAAAGCAAGGAGCGTTTGAGGCCAAGAAGCGGAACACATTGGATTCGATCGTCATGTCCATTTTCCGTTGTTTGACGGGTTTCACTCGTTGGCGACCTAAAGAACCAGCGAGGGTAAGCAAAAAGAAAAGAGGTCTGGCGAGACGGCGTTGACGTACCCTCAAAACGCGATTTCCCTGGCTATAGTCGGTATCGTCTTGGTAGCTCATCCGCTGCTCGTCAGAACGCGGCGAAGTCGGAGGACCCGGCTCGACATAGTCCTCATTGTGATCAGACTGAGGCGCAGGAACCGGGGGTGAGAGCACCGTCGCAGCGTGAGGGTTCGGAAGCGGCTTCGACACAGACATGGCGGGCGGGTATCCAGCAAACGGATCCGGAGAGAGTGAATCATTGCGTTGGGGGTAGTACGACTCGACGGGGTATCCGGGTTGCAGTGGCGATGGGTAATGGCCGCCGCTGCTCATAGATCCCAATTGGGAGCGTCCACTGAATTGGGTATTCTGCGTGGTGTCCGAGGGTTTGCGGGCAACGTAGGCGCCACCGGGGCCGTTGTTGAGGTTGTTGCTCGCGATAGCAGCTGGACCGGCACCTGCGAGACCGGCGGCTTCGAGAACGTCTTGGTTCCCGCGTCGGTTTCGGAACGTACCGTTGCTGCCTTGTAGTTCGTGCGGTTGAGGACCGGGTCCTGCAAAGGCGTGATACGGGGCACGCTTGCTCGGCTCGCGTGCAAGAGTACCAGCACCGACACCTGCGATGCCCGGCGCACCAGACTCGCTCTCTTTCCTACTCCTCGACCGACCGACAGCGGACGCCGCAAGGGAAGCTGCACCAGCGGCATACGGGTCATACTGCGACATCTCGGTCATGCCGTAAGCGTCGTTGCGAGGCGAGACGGGAGGCAATTGGTACGTTCCGTGGCTATTGTCCGAATAGCCATAGCCGCCACCACCGCCACCACCGCCTCCGTTGCCGCCTGTGTTGTTATACGAGTAGTCGTCAAAGGGTGAGCGGGACGAGGCTGCAGCCTCTGCGGCTGCTTCGGCAACGTCCCTGTCGAATTTCTGGGCCCGACGCCGCCGGATCGCGTTGACCACCAGCGCGACGATGAGTGCAACGACGATCAGGCCAACGACGGTGAAGACACCAGCAACCGCCCCCGTGTTGGAAAAGAACCTGAGGCGTAAGCGAAATGAGCTCAGATCGCGACGCGTCAAGGAAAACAATAACAAAGAAGGTCCGTGCCCACGGCGGAGAACAATGTGACACTTACGAGTTGGAGGACGAGCTTTGCGAGCTGGGAGTCACGGTGGAGGTAACGAACGAGGTGGAAGTGATCGTCTGGACCGAGCCTCCGGATGTCGTGACGAACTGGGCGGTCGTCAGTGTTGAACTGCTAGTCGATCCCGTGGAGGATGACGACTGGGTAGACACCGTCCCAGAAGTCGACGTTGTGGCGGAAGCGGACGTGGACGGCGTAGACGTCGTAGCATTAGATGTCGTAGTCGTGGCTGCAGCGGTGGTAGTGGGGGGAGTCGCAGCAGTCGTTGAAGGGCTGGTTGGTGCCCTGGCAACCACGACGACTGAATTCGACAGACTTGTAGAGAAAAAATTTCAAACTTACGGAGCAGAAGAGGGCAAGGAGACGGAGACTGTGATGTATGTTCGGTGAATGAACTCTGAATGGAAAAATGCTATACACACCAGAGGTTGCCATGATGGACTAGCTCGATATGAGTGTCAAGACCAGCTTTGAGCTGCGACCTGAGCTCAGCGACGGGGAAGAGGAAGGACTTGTTCATTCACCTTTGATAGTCGCACGGAGAGCTCGTTGACGCGCTGGCGATGAGACTCGCAACGAGAATTTTCATTCAGCCAAACTGGATTCAGCGTGGAGGATTATGATTACGTAAGCTGGACGAGTTTCAGGTTAGTACATCAACGCCTCGCCTTTTTCGGCCGAGGCTGCTCCTCCTCCTCGTCGCTGCCACGCGCATCATCGGCGTCGCCGTCCAGTCGCGGTTTCAGCCCCTTCATCTTCCTCGTCTGCAACCTGCCCAGATCCTGCCTCGCGACGTGCACCCGTCCTCTCACATCACCCATCTCGTCCACCTCCACATTCTTCTTCCGCTTCCCCAACCCCTTCTCCACGTCCTGCTTCTTTATCTTGGGTCGTCTCATCGCTGCCTTCCACATCTCCGGATCTGCCTCTTGCCATCGCCGCAATGAAAGATCGAGGCAAGGGCCCATTTCCGTGAGCGCCACGCGCGGAACGCGCGTTCCTGACGGCACGAGTTTGACAGTATACGTCCGCACGTGTACCTTGGGTAGATGTTTAGAATCATCCTGTGCTGCCCCGACCGCAACCGTCGTCGTCTGATGCGGTGACGGTCCCACCGTCACACTAATCACGTGTTCAAGTCCAGGAAGACAGATCGACTCGACCACTTCACCATTGAACAAATCCATCAAAAGGGACTTGAGCTGCACGTATCGAGGATGCGTATCGAATAGTTCAGAAGCGAAATGCATCATGGGTTTATGTCCCGGCGTCGATTTAGGCGTCTATCGAGAAAAAAAGATCGTGTGATCAGTAGTATCGTATAATAAAAGCACCCAAACACACCTTGAACGCAGTCATGCTCACGAACCCGTCCACGCCGAGTTCACACATGTCCAACATGCGCGCATCAAACGTCCGGGCAATCACGAGCCCATGAGGACGTTTCTTGGTCGACTGCCCGAGCACAAACATCGACGCATCGTTTTTTTGCGCCCAAAACTCGAACGAGGACGCATCCTCAAACGGACGGACGTCATTTTTTTTAGAAAACGAGATCGCGTGGGGTTTCTTGAGTGCCACCTGCCCGACGCACGTTGAGCACACACGTCCAACGAACGAGCGGGGATTCGCGTACCAGCTCTTTCATGGCGTTTTGCACGACCTCGCCCGCGTGTGTACCACGCACGAATATCGCCGTTCGAGCATCCTCGACTTCCTTTGGTTCGCGGGCCTCCAACGCCCTTTTCGATCTCGCATTCCGCGGTTTTCTAGCGTGCAAGTCTCAGAAACCGGCCACGTGAGCGTTACCCCGAACCAAAAAAACCACTCACATCGTGCGCAACATGACTTGCACGTAGCAATATAAATATATCGCCCTGCAGATTTTGCCATCCTATCGCGCTTTGCACCTATTTGTCCCAAATCGAGCCAAAATAGTTCCGAAACGGAAACCCTCCCTGATCCGCTGGATGTTATGATTATGCGGATGCCGGGCACCGGTGACCCGTCGTCCCTCAGCGTCCCCTCGTCCCGTCAGGACCCGAGATTCACTCTCGATGAGCGGGCCAGGAACAGGCCCGATTCAGAGGTGTCAGGGAGGGACAAGGGATACTTGTTATATAGGTACCTTTTGTTCGAGCTAGATTCCCCTCGGTGAGATTCGCCCGTCGACTCCGTATGGAGTATGACTGGGCTCGCCGAACGGACCCCATGGGCCATCGAGTTCCCCTTCCCCACCACGCTCGACCCTCAACCCCATTATATCAATACACGGACATGCGAACACGAGATATCCACCCCCAACCCAGGTGTCAATGCGCACCGAAATATCGAGACAATCGCGCGACACGACCGTTCGCATCGTCTCGTCGGTCCGCCACCGATCCCCGTGCTCGTACACAATGGGTCATAGGAATCCCACCCAGGACAACCGGCCCGCTCTAGTACAACGAACAAACCCACAACCATCCCAACTTAGTGCGCCAGGTTCCAAATCACTCAAAACACTATTCATTGATTCGAAAATACATACGCGCTCTCAAGATTAGAATGATAGTCAGACACTATTATCCTATCATCGTCAAAAATTACATCGAGGAAAATCGAAATAGAGAAATGGATTCCGCAGGGGCAAAAAAAAAGAAACAGTGGAGGGTAATCGTTATGAATATGCACAGTATATCGGGGGTAAAGGCGAATTATGTGACAATGGTATACAGAGACGAAGAGTACGGAAAATGTACTTGCGCACGTGAGATCAGCGCACTGATCAAACAAGACGACGAACGAGTAGAGAAAGAGGGAACACACAACACGAGAGGAGAGCACTGTTCACGCCCATGATTACCAGATATTTGGATATACGAATTAAAGCAGATATTTTTTTCCCCAGCTATACTTTCATTCCAACCGCAGCTGGGGAGAACGCTGCGACGGGGGATCGTACTTCATGTTGTGGTTCTCCTCGGCGAGATAATGTGGGTGATGTCGCTGCATTTGAGGATGGAGATGACGCGTTTGGGTGTATTGCGACGGATCTAGCAACGGCGGCGAAAGCAGCGGTGGTTGGCTGGGATCGTGGGCTCCGCGATGCGTCTGATAAAGGTGAAGCGGAGAATGTTCCTCGGTGAGCGGCAAGAAATTGTGCTGCTGCTGCGACTGCTGTTGTTGTGGATGGGGATGGAGTGTCCCGCCGAAGTGCTGGAGATACTCGCCCTCCAGCGAATGCCGTCGGGCCTGTTCCAGACGGAGACGCTGCTGACGCAGTTGCTGGAGCTGTTGTCGGCTGAGCTCCTGGGAGTAGTGAGTGGCTTGAGACTGGAGTCCGATCGACGAGTGCGAGGGCAGATGCTGATGAGACGAGTCCAGATGAGGTAGTTGGCCGAGAAGCTGATCCGGCTGCGCTCGGTAAAAATGATCGTACTCCGCCATCTGCATCTGCGTCATTGCAGAGTTCCAGGACGGTGAGCCGTCGAGATTGAGGGCGTGACTCTGAGCCGTATTCGTATTCCCCAGATCCGGATAACCCGACGTTTGGTTCTCGACGTGGCCCCTCATCCTGGGGTCCGTCGATTCCGGAGAAAGGTCGCTTGCGAGAGTTGCCTGGTGAAGGTTCGACGGACCCGCCATAGGTTGCTGATTCGGTGAGTGCCGGTGGGTGGAAGGAAAACGGTGAGTCGTATGAACCTGCTGTTGGGGATGGTGGATCTGCCTCGAATGGGTTGTGTTGGTACGCTGCGGCTGCTGCTGCTGCTGCCGCTGCCAGTTCGCTGCTACGTCCATAGACTGGAAGGGATAATTCTGGCTGATGGACCAGTCCAGGCCCTCCATTGTAGGCAGGTTTTGAGGCGTAGTATGATGCGGGAGCTGTGCCTGGGCGATTGGCTGTTGCAGGTCTTCTAAATGCAGCTGACCCTGGTAGGGGAAGTATGTGTTGTGCGGATTGTGGTGGGACGGGGAATTGCTGGGGTGGTGGTGGGGGGATTGTCGCGGAGACGACTGCTGCGAGGGGTGGGAGTGTTCGAGCAAGTGAGTCTGGACCACCTGCAGTTGGTGGACGGCTGCTAGATCCGGGGCGACCATCCCGTGAGGCGAAGCCGAAGTTGAGTGAGTTGGAGAAGGGGAGAAAGGACTGCGACTGCTGCTGCCCGTAGAATGAGGATGAATTTGATGCTGGGGGGACACGAAAGGACTGGCTGGAGTCACGAAAGGAATGATTGTTGGGAGGCCGCGGATCGCCACGGTCGACGTCGGTGTCCCAACTTTCGCCATACATGACGCTGTCGCCAGCTTCGTAGCCAGTGCTCGTTCCTGGACGCTGATGCATCGGAATGGTGGCGGAATTGATGTCCTCCTCCTTGACCTGGTCAAGGTGGTGCATGGCAGCGTCCTGGGACGGGTTGGACGCTGCCGGGGCGGCGACGTTGATCGTAGCCTGGCCCCTTTTTCCTCTGGGTTGGCCGGTCTTGTTGGCTGCGGCCATGGTGGCATGGAGAGAGGTGAGCTCGCGCATCATCCGCTCGTTCTGCTCCTGCTTATCTGCGTGCACGGTCTGTGCATGTTGGCGCAGATTATCGAGGCGGGAAAATTGCTTAGAGCAATGGCAAGTAAAGGGGCGTTCCCCAGTGTGTTTCCTGAACGGAGATAAATACAGATCGAGCGCTGAGGGATGGGGAAGGTGCCTGGGACCTACCGAATGTGCCTGGCAAGGTGTTCGCTTCTGCTAAAGACCATGCGACATTCGCCATAACCCCTGCACTGGAAGGTCTTTGCTGGGGCAGGGCGGTAGCGTTTCGCGACACCGGCCGTCGCGGGTGGCGGGGCGGGGAGGAGGGGGGGGTTGTTCGAGGCGACGAGGGTAGCCATGTCGGGAGGGGAGGAAGATTTTTGGTCGGATGGGTCGAGAGGAGGGATGTTTGACGTCTGAATATTTTGGACGGTGTTTGAGTCGAGGGCGGACGGTTTTGAGTCGTCCATGGGCGAGCGAGTAAAGAGGAACAAAACTTCTAAAAGGGTGCCTGAACTGAAAAAAAAAGGTTTTGCACAAGACTCAATTAAGGCACCGCACATGTCGGACTTGGAATTTCGTGCCAGCGCTCTGGTTCAGGAACAGCCCCGCCGAACTACGGCACCGGTCCATTGCGACGCCGTAAACACTGCCGTCCTGCCACAGTCGAGACCCCCCCAAACGACCCCCACGGCGACCTCACATGCCGAGTCCAGGCCGTCGTGGCTGTGTATCACATGCCCCCGAACTTATCGCGAGTGTACACGTCCATGCGTCCAACTCACCGTGACATTTTACGTGATTCCTCCATCACGAGACGTGGCATCATCCCCAAAACACTCGTCCTCACACCTCCGATTGGAAATCATCGTGCGCTGGCAATGCATAGGGCTGAACCCTCGACGTCCGGCTGTGCCAGTCTTGTACATTGTCGTCACGTCACGGAACAATCTTTTGAAAATCAACCGCGCCCATAACGCGAAACCGTCTCACGTCGTCCGTGAGCAACGGACACGCCAGCCAAAATGTTTGCTTAGCACCGAGATAGCGAGTGCTCATTGGAAACACGATTCGATCGGCAGATTACGACAACTGGATGACAAGCAACCCCCCTGTCATATTCCTGTCACTACATGTTTCAACCCCATCTCGAGCAACCGTAGATCGAGGAGCGACCTTCCATACCCAGCGCAGAGCATCCCTGCTTTCTTGCTCGACGCGACGCGACGGAGCGCTGCACTCGAGTTATCATAACCTCCCCCGTTCGTACCTGGACAATCACCATCTATCCCCTTGCAGACAACAAAAAAAATTACGTTACCCCACAATCCAACCCAGCTGTTCCGAGTCGGCCGACCAATTTTCATTCAGCTGTATGACAGGGCGCGCCGTGGATCACCACTCTCATTTCCAAAAGCGGTCGTCCAAAAAACCTGTGCAAGGCACCCCTTGCAGCCGTCGAAGCGGGTCGAACTCGACTTCGTCCTCCGAGTGCAGGCAGCAGGTACACTTGCCCCTTGCAAAGGCAATGATTGGCGTGCATGATGCAGTGATCGATGCCATACCTAGACGCTCAGCGCCGCACGGTCACATCCGCTCGGAGATCAGGGTCATCTACTTGGACCTAAAGCGCCTGTTGACTCCCATCCGCAGGACCTTTGTCGTACACACGTGTGCACGCACATCCACGTCTTATCGTAGGGGGCCGAATGCGCCCACAAGAACCCTTGACGCCTCATGAACCCCATGTACCATTCACAATCGAGCAAGAGCCTAGAGCCTCACCAGCACTGCCAGCTGCTCGGTCTTGGCAACTCACCGCGGAATGAAGATATCGCCGTCCATGCCGTGAGTGTACCGTGATGGCACCGGGCATAGGTGACCACACAGTTTTCCCCGCTATGTGCCTGAGTAAACATGTGCGGGCATTGCGGGGACGTGAACGCTGTTTTCCGCAAAAATCGCACACAAACCGCTCAGCCGGCTGGTTTATCGGACTTGCTTCAGAATCCAATTCCAAATTCAAAGCTCGACGTGGATTTACTTGGACAAGTGTTTCATAACATACGGGAAACGGGCGCTGTGAGGCGCCATGTCACTCAGCACAGTCCCCTCACACACTACATACCGTGCAGGTGCGTGTGCGCCATCATCCGTTTTCCTTTCCCAGTTCCATTTAAACGTGTACCTGTCGAAAACTCGCCAACCTGTCGGAAGCATTGCTTCGAGCATTGCATTTGGCAAGACGATACGAAACCTATGTAAAGATCATCCCTCTCAGCATCCCCTAGGTACGAGATCGTCCCGCGACTCCCAGAACGGTCCAGCGCTCCCGCGGGTTATGTTTTTCAAGTAGCCGAACCCCCTAGGACTTGAGAACTCGGCATGCAAGTGGATTGGCGAACATGCTTCGCGAGCATCCACACATCACACGGGACCGACGGTGTCAATGATGCAAGCGCACAGGGCAACGACATCCAGGATGAAATGTCAGTCCACGATATGATGTGACGCACAAAACAGAGAGCGAAAAAAAGATGTCAAGGTCATGTCACCCTGTTTGATCCGCCCGAGCGAAGCGCACAAAAAAACCGATTCAAAACGCTCGTGACATGGCATGCCAGCCAGCCACTCTATCCATGCACACAGTCCCACGCCACGGTCACCGATTGAGCTGACCCATTGAATGATTCCGACCGCCCTCTATGATGGGTCGCTCGCTCGCTCCCGAAGTGCGTCGAAACCGCTTCCAAAACGCCAAAACGCCAACCTCGTAGTAGATCCAACCGACCACCTCGGTTCGATATCGTGTCGGGGGCATCCGTGGTATCCGTATGCCATTCGTAGCCGAATATCGGGAAATCGCCTCGAGGACGGATCGATGACACGTGGAACGTCGCGCGCGCTGGCAGGCGGGGACCCGTCCACGTTGACGACTTCTCCGAGGCGACGCCCTTGTCGTTTTTTTTTCGAGTCCGGGGGGCCGTGTCGTACCGAATTGGTCTTATTTGATCTCGACTGGCGATTGGGCACGACAGGGAGCGAACACGCCGACAATGATGATGACGTGTAGAAGGCGGGATCATTGATTGGGCTGTTGATACGGTGGGTAACGCAGGGGATGGGCACGTGCAGAGCCCGTATGGACCGAGAGTGTCGAGACTCGATATGTACGTACATCGCCATCGCGCGCGGGTGTGGGTCATCTCAGCGTGCTTCGAAACCCATCCTTCCCGGGTGGAGGAGGGCAAGTTTAGGATTAGTCAAAGCATGATGGCGTTGTCGCAGGGTGACCCAAACGCACAGCGTCGCCAACGCGTTCACTCTGCCATTTGAATCTGAATGTGGGGACACGGCGTACTACATACGACCTTGGCCCCCTCTCCTCCCCTTTCCTTCTGGGCAAGAAAGAATCCACGTGGGGAAACGTCACCCTGCCTTTGAGCAGCTCATCATTATGATGAGTCGGAAGAGCGGCCGAATCACAATACAATCGTACATGATGAGAATGGATAAATCGACGGTGATGGTGATTGGGATTTGGAATCAGATTTGGATTCGGGAGTAGTGCCATCAACCTCAAGAAGCGCGGGCAGTTCTAACCGCACCATCATAGCCTAGCAGTGCCAGAAGCAATATAGATAGCAACCCAACAATGGAAAACGAATTGCCTATTGCATATTGCGGATTGCGTACACACGGCTCATGACCGGTGTCATTCAGGGTGTAGCCTAGACCGCGTCGACGCGTTGCGTTTGGTTCGCACCGCGGGTCCAGCGAACGAGTGCACAATTGTCAATTGTCAATGCGTAAGTAAGATGGCTTGGCGGTGGAGGTTTGACGGATTTGGTCACCCACCGGGTCTAGACTCACGGGCACAGTAGGCCAAATACGTCCCAGGCTGCCGTGAATCGATTGCAAAGCAAAGGCGATTTCATCGGCCTGCAAGTTCTCCGAGTCCTGTGAGATTCAGAAGGAGGGCGATTCACTGCTTGCCCGGTTCTCGTGCGCACCCTGACCATGAGCCGCGTCGTCGACGAATACAAGTACGCACGCCGTGGCCGTGGCCTACGGTGACGCGTCCAGAGAGGGAAAGCACGGACGAGTCTAGCCCGACACGCGTCACTCGTAATGCGTCACGGGGCCAGGCTATGCACTCACAAGTCACTAGCTCAGCGGGCAAGTTCAACAAACTACGTACGTACGAATGCGTCGGCCGGGCCGCAGAGCCAAGTTTCATTTACTTCATTTATGGAGGGCTAAGCGTCCAGCATGTTGGATTGGGTATGGACTTGGCACGAGCTATGCCTGTGGCCCTGCCAGTGTGCTCGTCCCAACATGATGATCAATATTTCTGATTTCAATCCAATCACCGCACCACCATTGAATATTGATCAACGACACTCACTAGTCCCGAGTCATGGCGAACAGAACAGTTCGATGATGTGATGACCCTGCAGGGGTGCCCAGACACCCCCACGCAGTCATGCTCCGATTATTCCCGTCCCCGTCATGGTCCACGACGCTGATGCGATTTAATGCCTGTTGCCAGTGGCACTTGCCACCACCTAGAGCAGCGCAGAGCAAAGGTGTAAAGCCAAGCACGCAATATATGGTATATCAGGTATGTACTTGGCACTCACTTGTGCTCTGAATCCCCAATAATCAACCCAATCACCGCACAACCCACAATGCCGGGCTGACCCACCCTCGGCTGTAGCCACAGTGTAAGGGGTCTAGACCCGCCCAGTGACTATGATTGTCTGATCGTCGCCATCTCGGTCCACGACTTGACGCTCATATTCATAATTTTGCTGCAAGACAAGGCGCAAACCGCCAGCGCCCTCCCGGAAAGGTGAGCTCGCCCGACAGAAAATAGCAAGTGTCCGTCGCGATTTCGGTACATGAACGATGATGGATGATGCGGCATGGTCCGTGATGATGAATGAATCGATGATATGATGGGAGTCCGTGAATGATGCATCATGATTGTATCCTGGACGACAGACGGTGGTCGCCACGTCCGGCACGATGCATCCGTAACCAAAAGCGTCATTTCGACGCAACCCCCGTTTCAAATTTGTAAAATTCAGTTCCAACCTTGCCCGAAGCCACTGCAACTGCAGCACACCCCAAAATCCACATTAGCCCGGAACGACGCCCTCGAAAGCGAGACCCCACGTCACACCAGCATCGAGCGTGGGATTGACCGTATCATGTATCATGCATCATGTATCATACCGTTGAACGCGCGCCCATAAACAAGCCCGAGCCGCCGCATCTCGATGCCGGCGCTCCATTCCAAGGTCTGCCATATAGGAGTATAGCCTACAACAGACTCGCCAGGAACGCTGTCTGATGTTCAACGTTATTCGACGCCCATCGACAGGAACGGACGGGCACTTGAAGGCATCCTGTTCGGTTCGGCCCGGGCCACTGAGCTTCAGTAAGTTCAGTTCCCGCGACATCCCAGTCAAAGCGCCTCCCGGATCGGGACGTGGGCGGGATGCCCGTAGTACTAATCATTGTATAAACCTGAGCTGCCCCTTAGGAGGTCTACTCGTACCCCCCATACGATCCGATCACTTGTGAATCCCCATGACTTTGAGAGGCATTACTATCGCTTACCACGGAGTTCAGTTGACCACATTTCAAAACCACTTGTTTTCCTCAACAATTAATTTTATTCAAGAGTACAAGATCATGTTTGAAGTATTTCTTGACACTCCAAAGTCAATCTGTGATCTTTCGTCGAGATAGAAAAATCAGTGACTGCAATCAATCGGATTCAATCGCGCTGGTGCGAGGCGAGGCAGCGGAAGCGGACTCTAAATTCCCAAGCGATGCCCGGTTCACCGCTGTCCGACTGCCGCATCAGAGACAACTCTGGCGTCGTATTCGCACTTGACTCGATCCACGGCCTCCGCGGTGTCTCTTTTCCCCCGTCGGCGGCGCTCTCCCCGACCCGTGAAGCAGATCGCCGTCGCCGGCAATCACGTCGACCGCGCGCACTCGACCTGTTGGCCATCCATCGCATCGCCGGACAACGTCACATATGTGCTTCTCCCAAAGGAGGACGGAAAATCGCATGGACGACGACGACAGTCTCTCCAACGTACCTCCCAGCGGTGCAACTCGTGCATAGCACAGCTCGACGAAAGTATCGACGAGGTCGAAATCGAGCATTCAAAATTCGGAGTCGGAGACTTTGCTGTCGGGTACATCGTTTGTCGGTCCCTCTCCCCTCCTTTAGATTCTACAACAAAAATTAACACACGAATCCGATCTTACAGGTGATGCGTTACACTCTTCCCATCGGAAAGCTGGCTGCACGGTTTGCTATGCGAGCTCGGGTTTGTCGTGTGTATGCTCGAAGACGCACACGGGTCCAACTGTCAATCGAGCAACTTCTGCAAGACGCTTGGCGGTTGTTCTCAAGGTAAGACCCCTTCTCATGTCCTAAATTTTTCGAGTGAAGACATGCGATGAAACAAGCCCAAATACAACTCGAATCGATTGATTACGGTCGGGGACCTACCGTGGGCGATTATGATCCAGTCATGACACAGGCAACTCTTTCCCTCGTAACCCCGACATTCACATCCTCCGTCCCATACCGCCTCCACTACTTTTCAGGCTGATACTCATCCTCATAAACGCGTCCTTCTCACCCGCAAAGCCCCCGACACGAATATTGGGGATCGACGCAAGGACCATCACCGTGTGTCTGAGCTGCAAGGCCGTCAGGTGGAAGGAGAACATGACGCATGTCGTTGACATGATTTATTCGAGAAAGGTGTGTCTCTCCCTTCTTGCCCGGGTCACTCTTTACCATCATCAATATCCAGCCACTTCCAAATGAACTTCCACCGCACCGACGCGTGGACACAACTAGAAACTACAACCGCTGCCGCCGCCGACCGTCCTCCCAGACACAAGGCACGCCAGGACAGGTACGCGCACAGATGCAGATGCAAGCGCCCAATGTGTCCCAGTTCAACATGTTCGCTGGCAGCGGCGGCGAGAATATTTGGGCCCGGAGGCAGTTTCAGCCGATGCGCTTTGATGCGGGTGTACTGAACGTGGCTAAGGCAGGGGTATTTTGCGTCGTTGGACATTGGCCCATTTGTTGCTTCGGTTTTGGGAGAGGGTTCCGATGCGGGCGCGGGGCCTCGGGGCAGTGGAGGGAACAGGCGGCGAGGCCTACTAATCTAACTGGAACGCTAAGAAGTCTGAACATGGAACGATGCACAGAGGAACCATCTTTCTGTGATTTTGATGGCTTTCTTGCTTTTAGTGGTCGATTGTAGCGGTTATTCCATTCTTTATGGCAGAATACAGATGGAACGTCGACCCTGAGAACTCTACAGTCTTTAGCATCTACATCTACTTACAACGCACCGAGATTTTGTTTTCAGTGCTTACATTCCTTGCCACTCTAAAATTCTAAATGCCCGAAGGGATTGCCTGGCATTGCCCGTTGTCCGGTGTAGTGACAAGGATACCTGTCGGAAGTCGGAAGTCTCGGAGGTAATCGATTGTTCGGACGCTTCGAGCCTTCATTGATTCATTCCTCGCCTTCACCACCACTCCGACTCTCAGTTCTACTTCTCTTTACTACGCAGACCCTCTACAGAATGTCGACAGAAAACACAAGTGGTTTCGAAAACCTTCGAGAGAAATTCGGCCGTTTCAGGATCCTTATCGTCGGGCGGGCGAACGCTGGCAAGACGACCATTCTCCGGGCGATATGTAACACTACGGAAAACCCGGAGATCTACGACCGAAAGGGGAACAAGGTACGGATCCAAGTCGACGTATGTTGTCGTGTTTATGCGAAGCCGCGCGATTAGATCGATCCGTCCCAAGTCGAGGGATCCAGGGGGGTGCGTATCGCTCCATGTCCGGGCTAAGACATGACGGTCATAATTGACCCTCTTTAGCGCGGAATGCACAACATCGAGAATGAACTCATTTTCCGGAGCAACGACAAATTCGTCTTTCATGATTCGCAGGGTTTTGAAGCTGGTCGTGTAGACGAATTCGTAAAGATGAAGAAATTCATCGCCGATCGTGCAAAGACCACTTTTCTCAAGAAGCGCATTCATGCGATATGGTAACGGATGAAGCTGTGTTACAGTACATTGACTAATACGTTTTGCAGGACAGGTACTGCATTCCAATGGATAAGCTTGATCGAGCGATTCAACGGTCCGAGGAAATGTTCTTTGGAGAATGTGACCCTGGAAATAGTGAGTTTGTTTTCATCATGGTCCCTTTGAGCTCATGGTCTGGTCAGTTCCCATTGTGGTGTTGTTCACCAAATTCGATGCACTGGTACCTGTAGCACTCGGAAAACTAGTACCCGCGGACTGACAGCTGCCAATAGAGGAGCGGGTGTTGAAGGCCAAGTCACTCGTTGAAGGGATTTTGGATAGAGCTGATGTATGGGGTCGTCTTTCCAAAATGGCATATGCCCCGAGGTCCTGTGTTCGGATTGAAGGTTTGTATTATGTTTTCTTGTACACATACTGGCTTCTGCTAATCACCAATATGCTAGGCATGCAAAAGTCTAATGAGGGATGTCATGGTCTGCTCGAAAACACTGCAGCTGTCCTGAGTGAAGAAAGTTTACAAATGCTGATTGTCTCAGCCCAGGAAACAAACATTGCATTATGTATCAATTATGTATGCAGCTCGACAGTGTGTCATCAAAAAGTCACTTATTGTGATTGTGAATAGACTAACACTTTGACTTGAATGCAGGGTGATATCTAATGTAGAGAAGGCACACAGGTCTGCATTTCCTGGTGAAATTCAATTCGACACACTTGCATTGTGGTTTCCACATACTCAGGTAAAAGTGTTTCATAATAAAATTTTGTATGGCTTCAAATTAGTGGACATGTCTTACTGTTGATGCTTTTGCAATTTTAGCAGGTGTGTTGTGCATTCTGGCTTGTTGGTAACTGCAATTATGTATACTGATGATTCCATGGCCATTCATCCTGCTTTGTGATCATATGTAGTTTGTGAGTTGTGTATTCTTGCATGTTTGGCTGTGATTACTATGCTGATGATTTCATGTACATTTTTCATCCTGCTCTGCCAATTGTAGTGGGTGAGTTGTGTATTCTGACATATTGTTAATTGTGATCACACTGATGATTTCATGTCCATTATCCATCCTGCTTGCCAATTATACAGTAGGTTGTGAGTTGTGCATTCTGGCATGTTGGTGACTGTGATCATGCTAATGGTTCCATGTCCATTCTTGATCCTGCTTTGCCAACCATAGCTGGTGAGTCGTGCATTTTGGCTGATTGGTGACTGTGATCATTCTGCTGATTCCATGTCCATTTTTATCCTGCTCTGCCAATCATAGAGGGTGACTTGTGCTTTCATCAGCAAATCCCTTTATGCTATGGGGCTGTGGCAAGCTCTACCAAGAAGCTATAGTTGTAAAGTGAGGTCCATGCTGGACAGTTTTCTCAAGTCACTACTTTTACTATGGATTGCTATGAGAGGTGACCATGTACACTAGTCAATCCTCCTTGGCAGCCCTTTAGAACTCTGGCTAGCTTACTCCAAGATCCTTGCCTACACTCGAGAAAGATGTTGGTCATTCCTCTGGACCACTTGCTAATAAGGCACAGCTCTCATATGTACTAATGGGTAAACACAAAATCATGATTATGGTCAGAATTGGATACAGGAATCAGATACAAATCGGGAAAGCATGATCAGTACTAAGTAGTAAAAACTAGTACCTGATCAATTGAGAAGCGCATGAAGATGGTCGTGACATTGCACATTCATGTTGACTTGTTGCAATGCAGCCCTATTTCAAACCTCGTCAGCCGATAGAATGGAAATGTTCGAAAGCCTACCAGGCTTTCTCCCCCCATGTGGAAAGCTGCTGCTGTAGTCTTAGGCCATGGTAGGGATGCTGAAGGACCTGATCCAGAATTGAATATAAGCCTCGGTAGATGGATGAATAAGCTTTCCCTGAAAAATGAGGCATTGATTTAGGAGAACCGTTTTGGACGAAACCATCAAGTACATAGTTGCACTAAGTAAGTTGATTGTCAGCTAAAGATAAACAGGGGAAGATGATGTATACCGCCACCGCCACCAGGGCCAAACATGAAATTGGAATTGAATGGCGGAAGAGGTCAGGTCGCTTGTCTGCGATATGATAGGTGCCAAGGTAAAAAAACTCCATGATTGCGTTCTGGAGAGCCGGGTGTGCAAAGTTCCTTGTTTTTCCCTGCGCAAATATGTTAGAGTTGACCCAGACATATGGTAGATCCACTTACATTTTCGTCGAGACCACCCTGTAAGAAGAGGAATTCTGCAAGCAGTGTTGTAGCTGTCGTCTTGATCCATTCTACCTGATCTCGAGCCGGGATATTTGAAGGAGGGGTTAACCCATAGGCTGATGGCGCAACGTCAACGATGACCGTTTTTGTTACGATTTTCCTCCTTTGTTCTCGACTTCTCCTTTTGTCCTTCTACAGACGCTCTCACGTCTTCGGCGGCATGTTCTCTTACGATTGGGTATCGTGTTTACTTCTATTTGATTCATTT
Organism: Xerocomellus intermedius; assembly: GCA_038090955.1. Lineage (NCBI taxonomy): Eukaryota > Fungi > Basidiomycota > Agaricomycetes > Boletales > Boletaceae > Xerocomellus > Xerocomellus intermedius. The sequence continues at coordinate 25,761 of JBBPNP010000315.1, forward strand.
AACGTTTCTCTCATTCTACTTTGAACCCTCACGCCGTTCGGTTTCCTCCTACCGGAAGGGGGATCTCTCGTGTCATTGTTGCTTACGTTTCTTCTTTCTTATTGCGGACAATCTCCTCCTCTAACCGATTCTCTCGTATCGGTTACGTGTTCCTTATTACCATCGACCTTCTGTAACGTTCCATCGTGTTCTACGCTTACGCGTCCCTTAGTACTTAAGGACCGTCGCCTGTACTTCTTCCTTACACTTGATCTGTGCAATCTAGCGTACATTTTCTGTCCAAGACCGTCCGTCTTGTCCTTCGAACTCTTGTCTCCACCTAAGTCCCTTCACCCCTCCGTTGTCGCTCAAGGACGTAGTGTCTCTTCGTGAGTACCTCCCTTGAGACAACCGGTTCCGCTTGACCTACGAACGTACGTCTTGCGTAACAGGTGACCTGTGCATAACCTTCAATGAACCTGCGATAGAAGTTTGCAAGTCCAAGGAAACTTCGTACTCCTCTAACATTCTTGAGTGTCTGCCACTCCCTAATGGCCTTGACCTTGGAATCATCCATTTTGATCCCCTCTCTAGAAACTATCATACCAAGGAATTCCACTTCTTGGACATTGAAAGAACATTTCTCGGGTTTCGCGAAAAGATCATGTTCTTCTAGACGCTTCAGGACTTTCTTTACGAGCCTCTCGTGTTCCTGAATATCATCTGTTTTGGTGAAGATCATGAGGTCATCAATATAGACCACCATTACATCAGCCATGTCTGAGAATATTTCGTTCATCATGGTCTGGAATGTGGCCGGTGAATTGCATAGCCCGAAGTACATTACTACGGGTTCGAAGGATCCTCTGTGACAAACGAAGGCAGCCTTCCATTCATCTCCTTCCTTGATGCGGACATTGTTGTATCCCCAGTGTAGGTCTACTTTTGTGAACCATTTTGATCCTTTAAGTTTGTCTACAAGCTGGGAGATCAGGGGAAGCAGGTAGTCGTTCTTTACGGTATGCTCATTTAGATAGCGATAGTCCTGTACCATTCGCTTTCGTCCATCTTTCTTGGACACAAAGAACACAGGTGACGTCGAATTTGGAACATGACTTCTTGTGATCGCCACGGGACCAATTGCATTCTCGGCATCTAGTGGAGGGTCTCGTCCAGATTTTGCCGTGATGTCCTTCGGCTCCACAGTTGAAGCATCTCATAAAGCGCTTAGCTTGGGGCTTCTTTCCAAATGTGTCAATGTGTTCCTGTTCCTATTCATCGTCACTCCAGCTAGCATATAAGGAACTCACATCCATGGCGTTCGGGTCGTGAGATGGTTTGCTACTGGGTTGGAATCGACTTGAAGAGGAGAACTTTGCAGAAGTAAAGCCTGTTCTTCCTCGGCGTAGGAAATTCATGGTTTCCATGATTTTTCCGGTCTTTCGTATGGCATCTAGATAGGCATTGACGTCATTACTAGATCGTTTACCTTCCCTAATGATCTGGTCGCGAATCTTCGGGTTTATGTTCTGCTCTAGAATGTCTATGGCATGCGAGTGACCTATACCAGCATCCTTGTAGTACTTTAGGAACTGATTGACAAAGTCGCAAGAGTACATGTTTCCTTGTTTGAATGCCCAGAGTTTAGTTCGCGCCCAATCGGGTTTAGCGGTAGGCCGGTATTGCTTGACTATGTCGGTTTCAAGCTCTGCACAAGTGTACTGTCTACCTAATTCTAGTCGCTGCGCGGCGAAGGTTCCTGCCTTTTGTTTCATGCGAGATAGGACAGCCACGGTGGCGTTATAGGACTTAGATGGTATGGTATCTTGGTTGACATTCAGCCAAGTCTTTATTTTAGCCACCATTTCTCAAACTGGCTGATCTCTCCATTGAAGTTGCCAGGATCGGCAAACACTTCAACTTTCTTAGAGGAGGAAGGTTTTCCTGCTGACGAGCCGGGCATGGCATTGAGCTGATTACTCAATCGGTCTACTTCTTTTTTGAGTGCGAACGCATACATGTTGATTACTCCAAACTGGTTGGCTAGAAAGGAGAGTTGGGCCGAGAGGTCGGGTTCGTTAAATAAGCCATTGGAGAACTGGTTGATGTCGAAGTTGCGGGGGTTGTAGTGGGCCATGGTGAGGGAAAGGGTCTGGTTAGATTAGATTACAAGCGAGCTAAGCGAGATAAAAAGGTACTAGTTATGAAAAAAAAATTAATCCTCGGCTTCCTCAATGGGAAATTGACCAAGACCCAGAATCTTTGTGTTAGAGTTTATCTCCCACTGATCCGCTGGCGTTTCTGTAGCGTCGGATTCGGGATCGCTCTCAGCGAGTTCGGGAATACTTGGGTGCGGGCTATAGGTGGGGTAAGCGTAACCTTGTTCCGCTTCGAAATTGGCTTGGAAGCTTTCGGCAAAGTATCGTCCGGCAATTGCTTTGATCTGACTGATTTGTACGCGAGTGAATACCCAATCAATCCACAAGTTGGTCCACATGGGTGGTTGTTGGGCTTCGAGCGGAACGGGATCCCAAGTATCTGCTACTTCGGCAGGTGGTTCTCCCCAAGGGTCTGCTTTGGCAGCTACGTCTGGCCACTCGTCGTCAGCGGCTTTGTAGTTGAGTAATGAGGGGTTGGTGATAGAAAGTGACAAGAGAGTGTTGTTGCGATAGAGGTCGATGTTAATCGGCTGACCAGGAGGGAGTGCATGAACGATGAGAAAAGCTAAGAACAAGAGAGTGACTGTAAACAAGTAACAGAAAGCTAAGAGGTACTGGTTCATAAAGCTTTTCGGATGGTAGAGGTAGTTTGTTTCTTGAGATGGCGAGATGTCTTCAAGATGCGGTGATAGGAGGAATCAGGCTTGTATGCTTTACCCGATTTGCATTTGCTTAATGCACTTACGTTAGCTTGGAAGCGCTTCTTTTGATCTGGGGTTAATCTCCGATGTTGATTAACTTGATCCAGATCTAATCAGAATCTTCTTGATCGGATTCAATGTAAGGGGGCGGGGGATTGCGAGGTCTAGGATTAAGAACAAAACGTGGTACCCTGCGTAGAGTAGGTACAATGCGGCTAGTGGTGTATGTAATCCTTGCAGTAACGTGCAGGTAGCCTAAGTAGTTCTCTAGGCCGAAAAGGAGCGATACGGTTACGTAGAGCGGAACCAGGTGGAGCACCCCTAAACCAACGGTGAGGTACAAGATTAGGGAAAGGGGGATAGCGGGGCGGATTTCTCTCTTCACGATTAAGTCTTTCTTCGACTCTATCTCTAGCCTCGAGGACTCTC
>JBBPNP010000316.1:0-28984 GCA_038090955.1 Xerocomellus intermedius
GTACACTAGATCGGTAGATATCCTATGCTACATGAGTAGGTAGTGAGGTGTACATGCTGCTAACAGGTGATGTCCACAAGGTATGGGTGAGGTAGGCAGTGCGCATGAGGCGAACATGTGCGAGGCTGCGTGACATGTGTGATCAGTGAGGCCGACATGAGGCAAGGCTGCGCGACATGTGTGATTGGTGAGGCACACAGCAATACACATGGTACCCATGAGGCGAGTGGGTCTAGACTGTGGACCAGACTTGAGCATTTAGTGGTTTCGGGTGTTAGGGGCTAATAGATAGGGGCTAAATGTGAAAGTCGCTCTAGAAAATCAGGAAAAATAGGGAAAAATAAGGGAAAAATTGGTAGTGTCTGTAACAGTACCAGTACCGAGCTGGCGAGTACTTGGTCTAAGAGTTGCTTCGGGGCGGTCTCGTTTTCAAGAGGGAAGGAATATCTGAATTGTCCTTGGGGGTTAAAAGAAGATGCAGTGTAAGTAGCATCCGCACGAAACAGAATAGTGTTAGATGATGATAATGATGGTGGTGTAGAAAACCTGGTTGCTGCTGGGGCTGAAGTTTTTGAGGGGCTCATCAATTTAGACCGACTGGCCTCGATCGCTGGCAAAACAACTTCCTTGGCCACTGATGCAGCACAAGGGCTGGGGCAACCAGCCTTTCGGGTCGGCATCTCAACACCGTCAAAGCGGACTCGCTTCCCCTTGTCTTTCCTATCGGTCTGGAAGGCAGCATAGGCATTAGCGATATATTGCTGGAACTCGGGGTTTGTAAGGGCAGGATCAGCTTCGTCCTTGGAGTCTTGGTCGACCAGGGTCATGAAGACCGACAGTTTGATGTCTAGGATGGCATCAGTGGATGAATCAGCGACAGAGAAAATGCTGGCGGTAACGACCGAGGTCAACGGTGAGGCTATCGGCGCCAACGCAGGCAGCCTGTCTAAGCATTTGCGAAGGCACCGAGTGCCCTGGACACGTGGAATACACTGACCATCGGGGAGGTAGAGGTGGCCATCAGTTTCTCGGCTGGCCTTCCCAGCTTGGATGTAGCCGTCTACCAGGGGGCAACTCCCTATGAAATGGGAGGGATCAGCACAGAAGGCGCAGTACCGCTGGGCAGTTCATTGAAGATTGAGTTGCTCCTGCTTGATGACTGGAGCAGTGGTCGGCATGGCGGTCTGTGGGATGACTGGAGTTGGGACCGGTGCCGCCCAAGCCGGCTAGTACGGCTGGGCAGAAAAAGCGGTAGCCGCTGGCGCAACTGCGAGAGGGTGAAGGGCAGAACCCGTGAGCAGGAATTTGGTGGTGTCCACAATATCGTTGATTGGATAGGGGTCGTACGGATGGTGTGCTGATTTAGTAATAAGAAGGCGCTGGCAAACTTGAGTTTCAAGGTCGGCTGGTAGACCGGACAAGAATAATGCATCTCGGTCTAAGTCAGAGAGCTTGTGGCCGATGATGAGGATCCGGGCGATCTTCAAGAATTTGCGCTGGTACTCACCAAGATCCTCTAGGGTGCACATTGGCTTAGCGCGGTACTCCTGGACTAAGTATTGAATATCAGCTCAACAATACTGGTTTGCACTTTCGCAACTGGGGTACAACTTTTTCACCACCTGGGCGAAATCGGCCCAGTCTGGTGGGTTAGCAACAGCTTCATTGAGCAGCTCCCAACCTTCGGCCTCCTCAAGGTCAGCATACCTTATGGCAGCCCAGATCTTTTCTGCATCCGTGATTCCGGCCGCCGTGCCTAGTATATCAACGTCCTCAAGGAAGTGCGGCAGCAAGGCCAGGGTCTTCCCGTCGAACTTCGGGGCGTTCTGGGTGCCATGGAGTGGCATCTGAGGTGCTGGGTTAGCCATTTGACAGTTTTGTGCAATGGAATTCTGAGGGTTAGTAGTGCGTGGGAGATGAGAAGAAAGAAGATTTGATGGTAAGAGCGATAGTCTGAGGTGGCGAGTAATGGATGGTGAGGGTTGAGCTTGTGCCAAGGAGCGATTTTGTGAGACTGAGTTATTCTGAAAGGATAGACCCAGGGGGTCAAGAAGATATGAGAGTGATGGGGGGATAGAGTCAAATGATAAGGATGGTGGTGTAGGCGAGGATAACGATGACCAAGGGCTTGGAGTGAGTGGTGAGAGCGGTGAAGAAAATTGGAAGATGAGGTGCGGCTCCTTGAACCGTTGTCGCAGGGTCAAATGAATATACACTCCAGGTACGAAGTTGCTTGAATTCGCTTCGTCGGCTAAAATTTCCTGATCAGAGCTGTCACCGGTTATTTGGGTTTCTGACATATCTGTAGATGCCGCTGTCGGAATGTTAGCTAAATTAGGAAACAGACTTTGAAAAGGCGGTGTGCTAAACCAATTGGATTGATTGGTGGTTGACTGGTCAATATCACTGTCTGGCAGCGGACTGAGGTTAAGTTCTGATACCTCAGGGAGATCAGAGCGATTATGTCAGGCGTTAATGGAAGCGACCGGCCGAAACAGAGGCGAGTCGTCAGGGCCGATCTATAAGGTTTGAAACTGCTGAAGAAGATTTTCTAATTCTTGGCGTTGGACAGTCAGCTGAAGACTTCTCCTGGAACCCTTGGATGAGTCCCTCACAGTGGGCTCCAGTTGTAAAGATGCTAAGATGGCTGGGAGGGACTAAGAGTGTGAAAACACGCTTGCCCTAGACCATCAAAGAGAGGGGGAGGCGAGATACTTCGCCCCAAAAGGGACTCGAGAAAAAGGGTGTGGATGAGGGAAAGTCCAAGACTGAGGCCGGGGCGGTGAGCAATGAACTGATGGTAGTCCGGAGCGTGCGCCCGAGAGTTCGAAGTAAGACCGGAAGAGAAAGGCATTAGAAGTATTGAACAGTGACAGTGAGTGGGGCGGTAGATGGTAGACGGTGTGGTGGACGAGTGATTCAAGCAGTTCATGAATCCAACCAAAAGTGTATTACAGAATGCTAAGCACAAGGCTTTATACAGTAGTCTGGGTATACCCGAAACTGTCAAACACTATGCGACTGCAAAGTCTGAAAAGGAACAAATGAAAGGTACCAGGTCCAAGACCCTAAAGTCTAAAAAACACGAAAACATAAAGTAATATAGTTAGGCCGAATAGCCTGAGGCGCACTCGGCCCGGTCCAGTATAAACCGAGACCGATCTAAGTAAGTAAAAACACTTGAAATGAAAGAGTAAAGGAAAAGTAGTCGGTAGAAAAGCATAGAATGGTGGGATATAAACGTAGAGACGCACCGGTCTATACACCGTGCTGGAACCCTCGTCATCTGACGACTTGAGTAGATCCTGCATGTTGCAAGTGATAGCCTCACATGCCTTGGCAGCAGCAGTTCATGTTGATGGAGCATGAGGTGGTGGCAGAGCTGACAGAGGAGCTGGTCGAGGTTGAAGCTGCTCTGGTGGAGCTGGAGGTTGTGGTTGCTGCAGTGCAACATCCTGGCTGGAGTCATCATCATCAAATGTAGACAATCTGAGTGATTTGTACAAATACTGGTACTCCCCCTCAGCTAGGAAGGAGTCCCGCAGATCGGTGACATCATCAAATGTGACATGTACAGTTGTCTGGATAGCTCGGGTTTTCAGGTGGTATACCCTCCAACCTTTTTGTGTTTCGGAGTATCCGACGAATACGGCCCGTTTGCCTTTCGGGTCTAATTTGCGACGGGCAGGTGTATCGTCTAGGACGTACGCTGTGCAACCGAATCGGTGCAAGTGAGAGATGTCGGGTTGTTTTCCATAACGCTTCTGGTTGGGTGTCATGTTGGCGAGGGAGCGAGTGGAATGGCGGTTTTTCGTATGGACAATGTAGTTTACAGCTTCGGCCCACAGGAATATTGGCAGGCCAGCGTCGATGAGTATGGTGCGGACATGATCGATGAGGGAGCGATTAAGGCGTTCGGAGACACCATTTTGTTCTGGTGTGCGGGGCACAGTCGATTCCCATCGAATTCCTTGTTCTTTCATGTAGCTCGTCCACTCTGTAGAAAAATACTCGCCGCCATTATCCGTACGAAAAGTTTTGATTTGTTTCCCACTCGACTTTTCGACCTCGGCCTTCCAAATCTTAAACGCAGCAAATGCATCGCTCTTGCGTCGAAGGAAAGACACCCAGACCCAACGAGAGAAGTCGTCGGTGAAAGTAATGATGTATCGCGAGCCTGACATAGTCTGGACTGGCGCGGGACCCCATAGATCGGAAAGGATGAGACCTAGGAACTCGCTTGCTCTACCACTCTCCGATGGTGGGAACAAGGCTCGAGTTATTTTTCTTAGTGCACACGACGCGCATACCGGCAGCTCGTGATCAAGCTCTGCCTTGGTTAATGTAATGCCTGTCACAAGGCCTTTGCGAATGAGCAATCGAACTGTCCCATAGTTGAGATGTCCGAGTTTGTGATGTAGTTGCTCGAGTTTCGATGGGGAAGTGACCGCAGGGTATGCTTTTTCAGGTTGCGTTCGTGGTCGGTCTAAGTAATAGAGCCTGTCCTCGCGTCGCGTCGCAGTGAACATGACTCGTTCCGACTTATTTATGAGGTCGTTTATCATTTTGCCATCGTCTTTTAACTCTATGGTGATACAGCGACCGGCGCCGAACAATGCATAGCAGTCGGCATCATCGAGTCGCGATACTGACACAATCCTGAGTGATGACGTGGGGACATGGCATGCGTCACGCAGCGTGAGGCGTGTACACCCTCCTTTGGGTCGTGTGGCAGTTATTTGTGCTTCACCACGGCCAGCAATGTTGGATTGGGTATTGCCGAAGCCATTTATGTTACCAGAGGAGGTGTTGTACGAGACGAAAGTTGCGCGATCGGGAAAGATATGGGTGGATGCACCAGAGTCTATGATTGGTGGCGAGCTCAACGTTGTACGCGCGCTGTACGCGGAGTCTTCGCCAGCATGGGGAGGAGTCGGAGATGGTCGTGTGGTGGTCTCGTGTGCTGGATAGGCAATTTCCGTAGCCGCGAGGCATCTTTCCATCACAATTTAGAGCTTTCATCTCCCCCTTCTTCGGCTGCGACCTTTGCGCTCTCTTTTTCTTTCCCCTTCTTTTTCGTCTTTGGCCTTCGTCTCGGGCCCTTGCCCTCCTTGCCGCCGCCCTTTGCCCAACAATCATCCTTGCTATGTCCTTCTCTCTTGCAGTTGATGCAGAACTTCGCTCCGATCGCACGTGCAGCGCGTTCTAGGGTAGCGAGGGCTCCCTTAATAAAATAGTCCCAGGAGTCTGGATCCTTCGGGTCTGACGGTAGAGTCGACAGAAGGTCGGCATTGGCGAGATACCGGATTGCCTCCTGATACTCGTTGATATGCACTGAGATGTTGCCGCCGCTGGGCATGTGTTTGGTGAGACGTCGAAACCAGTATATAATAGAGCCAGAGCCAACTTGGCTGAATTCCCCTGCGAGTAGCTCCCACGCCGCATTAGCGGTAGGGAGATGAGCAATTTTAACGACCAGCTCGGCCTTGATGCATCCCGTTATGAGCGCTGACGCGGCCGCGTCCATCTTGAGCCAGACAGCTCGTTGGCCTGCGTCAGTGGGTTCTTTGATTTGCCCATCGACAATTTCCAGTAGGGTGCAGTAGCTAAAGGCTTTTCGCATACGATGTGCCCATACGAAGTATCCGGTCTCGTTTGCGAGACGATCTTCGTCGCTGCGAGGGAAAAATGACTGGAGTTCGATGGCATGTCCCAAGTTGTTGGGATAGTGGTGGGTGCTGCTGACGTGGCCTGAGCGCCAGTGGAGCCCGACGTGCCTTGGTTCGACATTTGGGGTTAGAGCGGGGAGTGCGGCTTCTAAAACGAGTGTGAAGAAGTGGAGACGAGGGAATGGAGTGGCTGGGTGAGGCTTGCGTGAATTTCGCTGTGAGTCCGTTCGACGACTTTAGTGCGCTTTGGGCGCAGGGCTCATAACCTGAAGGAGAGAGCTCAGTCGAGATGATAGAACGACTGCAGTATTAGCTATACCTGAAGGAGAGAGCTAGGTACAGTAAGTACATTGGTGAGTAACGAACTAGAGACAACATACCTCAGTCGAGATGATAGAACGACTGAGGTATACTACTGTAGATAGCTAGTCTAAAATGTCCTCCGATGCCTGGGTAAATGCTACCATATTTAGTAATCAAGACTCGCAACTGTTTGTCCATTAGAGTAGTACATTCCAATAAACGGATCTTGCATCCCGTTGGTTTCTTTCCTTCTCACGCACCGGACAGACGACGCTCTCAGGCGATCACTCGGTGCCGTTGACGACCCCCCCTGTTGGACCAGTGGCGCTTGATTTCTGGGAATCCGTCGAAGCTGCGCGCGGACCTCGCGTTTAACAATAAAGTATCCGAGCTACTGAACATCACGCAGGCCCCGACGCGAATGGATAGTCAGGACAAGTACGGCTGCCTTGCTAGAGGCGATGGTGGTGTCTACTTTCGGATGCCCACTGGAACAGGATACCAGGAGAAGATCTGGGTGAACTGGGTGTTCGTCTTGGTGCTCGCATATTGCCGGGCCGTGCTGCAACTGCGCAAGCCTGCCACAAACGAACGTTTCGGACACAAAGACGACATGCCAACGAGAGACGGGAGCGGACCTTGGATGATCGGAGGATCGTTTCAGAGAGTTGATCAGACTGCTCTTGCTACGTTTGGAAGCCTGACAACGCCGACCGTCACCACGCTTTGTGCTGCGCTCGGCTTATAAGCCTTCAAGAGCCGAAGCAGCGCTGGTGCCGTTGCGCACGATAGATTCGATCGCTGGTTGCACGCGGCCGAATGGAAGGGCGTCGGCGTGAAATGTCGTAGATACCTTACCTACCCACAGCTGTGCGTTCTCCCTCAGAAGGAAGGATCAGACGATGTCCATACAGGCAAGGAATGGGAAGGGACGCGCGCGCACCTATCTTGTTCAGGAGCTTCTTTCCCTCGCTCTCCCGTCTCCGGACCTTCTCGAGGCTAGCAAAACTTATCCAGCCACCTGTACCTAAAGTTGCCATTCTAGGATTGCCGAGGCACGGGCTAACCACGAGGCAGCGAAGTGGCGTTGCTGTTTCTTTGCCCACTTCGCTTTCCTCTCGCAGCGTCGCCAGTGCTCTACACCGTCTCGCTGCCCTTCTCTCTTTTGCACTCTACCAAGCAATGCAGTATCATGATCAAGCAGTCCCCCGGACGTCACAACCACAGCCTGAGAGTTCGAGGAAGATTGAGGACCATTGAGAACTACGAATGGCACAACTCGCGCAACAAACACCAGCGAGCCCTCCTCGTCTACCAAGGGCAGTAGACATGCAAGTGGCACAACTGCATTACCTCGCCCAGAGCTTTTGACCTATCCGTCATCAACGAGGCCCTTTGCAACACCCTGGACACCATCCCGATCCAACTGAACGTTATCAGCACGTATTATTATTATCATTATCATCCCTTTAAACCATCCGGCGTCCAATGGAAAATACCATACACCACCCGAGCAGCTCAACGAAAAGCATGCTCTCGTGAATGAGAGAGGTAACACTCCTTACGAAAATTTCTGTGCCCACACGAGATCCTTCAGCAGCTCAAAGTGACCTGCCCCGCCCCCCACGGGCTCATATGGTCAGTCTTACAAGAGACCTGTTCCTTTCGTTCCACTATGACTTCCCCCCGCCGGAACAGTCAGCGGTTCCTTATCGGAGCTCAAGAACGACTTCAATCAATGTTTCAGGAAGTGGATGAAGTCGTCAATTCGTGTACAGTATCCTCAAGTTCCCCCCTAGATGTCAATCGTAATTCCCTCCCCCTCCACACTCCTTGTCGCTCACTCCTCATCCCTTTCACCAAACACGAAGCCACCAAACGGATCCACGAAATCATCATCCAATACAACCATCCCATCCTGAAAGGCCATAGTTTACGTGTCGGCCCGACTCCGTTTGACATCCGTGACGATGGGAATGGCCCGAATTAATTGAGAAATTGACCACTTATGCTATGCCACCAGTACGATAAGAGGAGACTACGCCATACTCCTTCTATCTGGGAGTGCTTCGCAGCACGCGTCGCTGGCTCCTTCTCATTGGGTACGCAGCTCGCTCTCCCCGGCGCGGCATTGCCTCGGGCCGGAAGCCCACCTACCTCAACCTTACTCATTCCTCCAAGTTTTCACACCTATGTACTTACTTCACCCTTTACTTCATACGGATTACTTTCTCCTAGACCACGATAGCATTCGATGTGCACGGATACCAGCTTATCGTACGGCTCCGATATACAAGGATCACAACCCACTTGCTGTGCCAACCATCACAAACTTGAAGCAAGAATGGCAGCACACCAAAGTGTACTACTACGAAAGTGCCCATCGACCTTCTCCAGCGTGTTGGAATCAGCCCACGGAAGATGCTCAAACACGAGTTTGGCGACGCGTACACCAATACGGCCTGGAAACATCCCAAAAACCAGATGCAGCTCCAGAACCCACTACCCGCCAAATATGTATTACCAAGGGGATGCACTTACGAGACCCAAGGGTCAATTAAAAGCGTAAGCAAAAGGGATCAACCCCTTCGATCGGCCAATCCGAACCTCTCCCCGTTTCTTTGCGCGGTCAATGCGAGCGCACCCGCAGCGGTATGGAAACCGAACGCGGCGATGCGGCGACCGCTCGCATCCATGAGGAACTCGAGATCGTAGAACGTACCACCCCCTCTATGGAATCGGTCGAGGACCGACGCCCACCCGGCTTGTTTCTTGTAACAGTGCGCGAACTGAATGTGCGTGTGAGGCAAGGGATCGTCGGAAACGGGCAGCTCCTTGAGGCCGATGATCGGGACGTCGGTAGGCGCACCGGGCCACGAATTATTTGGGACCAATTGACAGCTGGGGAATATACATACATGTCATGAGCCGCGTGTCCACGTAAGAGAGGCGAGGAACGTACGCTTCGAATTCGGAGTCGTCAGAGATGCGTTGTTCGTCCGAGTCACGCTCGACGATGATCTCGAATCCGGCATCGAGGAGTTTCCTGGCCGTAGTTGGGGTTAGCGCTGAGCGCCGTTCGAATTCTTTCTTTTCGCATCGGAGCCAGAGTCGTTGGACCGTTTTTTTTGTGATGGGGGCGTCGTGGTTCAAGTTCTTACTGGCGCGATCCAGAATCAATGACTCGATCAAGTGGCTTGTGTCATTGCAATTTGTCACATCAAAGGGAGGAGTGCCACCGCCAAGTAACTTGGACTGCCAGAGAGCGCAATGAGGCGACTGCCTAGCCCAAGGTCGGTGCAGAACTTGAAAACACCGGGCACGTTCCGGCGAATAATGGTTCATCGAGTGTCAAGTGCCTCACTGGGCACTGGGTTTGGTGAGTCCGGGACCCGTTCCAAGAAACTGCTGTTGACGTTTAAATTCAAGTTTGAAACCGGGGATCATAAAGGTTAACCTGTAGACACAGCCAGCTCCCCTTGATTTATCCTATTCCTGTTCCGCGACATCGATTATGTACTTTGCACCAGGTCCAGGCCTGCCAGTGGTCCAACCAAACACGGGGACTCAGTGAGTTACGGTCACCCAGCTCAAACTACTAGGCAACGTAGAACATACATACTACCCTCGCTTGGGTGAGTAACTTGTATGCACCGGATCAGCGTTGTTCGTCTATTGACCCCAGTTCATGGAAGATCTGTATCAACTTTCGTAGGTGTGCCACTCAGCCACCGCCGTAGCAACTTTGCCGCATGGCCGCCAAGTGACTGAGGATCTACTTAACTGTCACCGGACTGGCCCACATCTTCGGAGGCCAGACCAGTACGTAGTTCAAGTTGACGTCCTTCGGGTGGATGTACTGGGCTGAGTGCCAAGTGGTACACAGCATCGAGGTACCAGCGACTCTGGCTTCCATTCCCCCATGTTCCGTCATGGTGCCTGAGCCTATCGGTCACTCTCGGCACCGCGGTCGAGAGCGAGGTCTTTCATCACTTCTTATTCAGGATTCCAGTATAGACACCGCACTCATTGACCCAAGCCCCAAGACAAACGGCAAATGCTTGGTGGTTACACGCGTATCAGAGGTGCTGTGCTTATGATTAGCCTTGGCAGGATCATACTCGATCCCATTGTAGGGCAATTCCCTAGGCGGACGCAGGCTGAGCCACTCTCTGAGTGCTTTGCCATCTAAGCTTTCAAATCTGCCCCAAGGAGGTCCCTTTCACGCGTCGCATGTTCACAACAACCTGAATGTCGTGGCGTCGCCACTGGCTGCCCTATCAAGGGCTGAGCCCTGCTGAGCCTTTCACTTTCTCTGAGACGTCGAGAATAATGCGTACCTTTTTACGACAATCTCTTGGCAAGTCCCCATTGATATAAATAAAGCAAGAACGTTGAAGCCAGATCATCGAAACCGGGACGCGTTCAGATGTTGCCACTCCTCTTTGCCCTGCTATTGTGTTTTCAATGGGTCGCTGCAGACGATGCAGCCCGGCTTGTTCGTCAGTACAACTCAGCTACGACACCACATGTCCTGTCTCAGCTCTTGTTAAAACCCAGCGTCAAGTTTGCGCTGAGAGATGCCGCAGATGGTTGCGCGACTGGATGGCGTGAGTTGGTTTTTTTTCACGTTTTGGTGTCCCCACTGACAGTGAAATCCACCTAGATGTTTGTCCAAACTTCCCCAACGAATGTGCGCCGGACGGTAATTATTGCGTATGTTCATTCGTGACGCGTTGGACTTTGCAACTCAACGAAATCACACAGTGCAACGATGTATATAACTGCCCAAACGACACCAATGTCCGTCTGTTTCCAGCACTTCATTACCTTCACATGTACTGACTCCATCGACTCCATAGTGTTTCGGAATTGATCAGTAAGACCGTCGCAGTGTCGCATACCAAAAATCTCAACCATCCGTTCACAGATGTTGCCCTCAAGATGCTCAGACTTGCGGTGGACAAACCTGCTGTGACGCTGGAGCGACGTGCTGCAGTGGCAACCTCGATTGCTGCGATGTTGGCTACTTCTGCTGTAACGACGAGTTTGGTGGATGTACGTGACATTCATAAACGACCAGAACGGTAGACTGACATGTGATAAAGGTTGCGCTGACGGGACATCCTGCACTGTCGGAGCCAACACCTGCTCGGCTGGTGGGAGCGGAGGCTCTGGCGGGGGATCAAGTCCCAGCCCAACTATATCATTGGAGGTACCTACCTTGAGCCCTACAGCAGTGGGTACCAGTACCGGTAAATCAACGGCAACCGGTACCAGCAAATCGACGGCAACCAGTGCTAGTAAATCGACGGTTTCCACATCCTCCACCACTTCATCAAGTACCCCCGTATTGGGAGGTAAGTTAATAAACTACACGCCGTGCCAAGCGTCTGAGGCATGAGGCATCACAGGTACAAGCGGCTCGCCACACAGCATGGTGTCTATCGGGAAGTCTGCCAGTCTTGCAGCAGTAGTTGGCATTATTGCCCTCGGCAGGTCTCTGTTCTAAGGAACAGTCTTGGAATTATGTAAATGCTCCCTTTGATCAACTATTTCTCCATGTTGTTGTCTCTACGGTTGTTACACGATACCAGTACTTACGATCCCAAAATGACTTTTCATAAAACTATCGCTTAGCCCTTCATGAATCACATTACCACAGGGTCAATGGACGTGGACAAATCTATACTTCCTGTTTCAAGTGTGCCTTGAATTCTCGGATCATCGCGCTGACTTGGCCAGCGTAACCATCAAATGTCGTACTGGAAGATAAAAATGAGTGGACCGTGGGGCACGTGGTAATTTTTAATCGTAACGTGCCTGGATAAATTTTGAAGCTGGCAATCCCCCATCTACATGATGTCATCAGGCCGACTTCCCAAACCCAAATCGTGAAAATGGCGACTCACCAAACTCCATCTGCCCTGCAGGAAAACTAATGTTCTTCAAGCTAAAGACTGCCGCGACGACTCGAGGTGCAAGCTGGCGGAGTCCATGTCAGAGCTTCATCAAGAACCACAATGCGGTGCCATACCTTGGAGAAAAGGTCCCGTGACACGAGGCTATGCAACTTGACATGAACAACCGCATCTTACGTTCCAGAAGCATGGCTCTCACCCTCCTTGCCCACGAATGTCTACTCTGTGATCTCCAACAATCAGACCGGGCGGCGATGGCTACGTGCATAAGTAAAAACGGGGCACTGGAGATGGGGTAGGCAACGTACTCCGTTCTGAACCTGACCGATTGGCAATAGGTCAGAACAAGCACTTTTATTGGTTGATAGAGCTCACATCCTGTCTACGGGCTGCTTTCTGGTGGGCTTCAAGAGTCAAATGGGAAGCGGCTGAAGACCTACCCAGTACCGGAGCGATGAACCTCATCAATGCATGATCTGTGTCGTCCCCCGTGGCAGCGGTGCTCAGCTGGATCAGTTTCTGCAACTCATCCTTCCGGCTAGGGTCAGCGTAATAATCGACCACAGAGGAGATGGCTGCGGAAAACAGTAGCGCGGAGGGTACCGTCTCAGCAAAGATGTTATATGCGAGGGTGTGAATTGTGGAGTGTTTGGCGCTCGCCAGGACATTGGCAATGAAGCCGTCGTTCTGGACGTTACTTGTAATGAGTGCGACTAGCATATCAGCGGCACCCCCAAGAGAGATCTGTTGCAGAGAGTTGGTACTCAATGTTCATCGCCTTGATAGAGTGCGAAACATACAGTCCCATCGCTGTGCCGTTTCAACCGGTTGCAGAGGTAGTACATGATTTCGTTCGTAGCCTTGAGTGCCGCCTGGTACAGAGTCCAGTCATGAACGGGGTCATGATTTAAATATGTATATCTAGACAACATCAGTAATAATCCTGCGAATCAACTCGACCTCCTACCTGGTCACATCAGCAAACAGTTCGTACCATTGAACTACCGTGTGTCCTCCCAAAACACTGTCGAACAAAGTGATAGGCAAACCAAGCTGACACAAAGGTAAATGATACCATCGAGGCCGCTAGTCTTGGAACATACGACAAAGTTTGCTGCCCAATAGATAGGCACTCGGTTAATGACATCTTTGACGATGTCAACGACCTTGTGGTTACGACTCGCCAATATGGACGCCTTCTCCATCAAGGTTTTGAACATCTCCGTGAAGGATACGACAGGGAGAGTCTCGTCGACGATGCTTTTCTGCACCTAGCCGTTTCAAGTTCCAATTATCTGCATAGATCCAGCTTCAAAGTTCAGAACTGACCTTTCTGAAAGTCACCTCAACACCTTTTGTCAGCCTCAATATACGTCTCTTATACAGGTTGTCTAGCTGGTGATCGTTGTCTGCATTCGGCCTCAAGAAATCGTAATAGGTGAGATCAGATGATCGAGAAGCGATGCAAGGGCGCATGAAATCTGGTGTCATGAACGGAAAATGAGCATAGATCGAGCCAGCAGGATATTGTTCCGGCAGGAGATGAAACAAAAGCTTGCTGAGCATTCCTCCGCGTGACCCATCCGCGGTGTTAACCATACAATGCTGATATCCCCAGGATGTTAGATTGTATGCTAGGTAGGCATTAGGGAAGGTGAGTGGGATAAAAAGAAAATACACAGACGGGTGAAGTCCACAGTTAGGAATCGATCTCCGCGAGTCAAGCATACCGCGTCCGCCAGGATAGCACGTGAGATAGTATATCCTGGACACAACCCAGCACCCGGAATAGGTGGCTTGGTTTCTTCCGCTTGCAAACCGACCTTCGATGGCTTGAGCATTAGTCACCAGAGATACACTTGAGAGCACAATATACAAACATGAAGTTCTAAATTATCGATATGTCCATAGAGCTCTTCTGCTGCTGACTGTGGATAGTTGAGTAGATAAGTGAGCTTCGAGTAGAGTCTTACATGGATAATTGGGTCTGGATTCCATTCTTGAAAGGACTCGTATGCTGAAAGAGCTGTGAGAGAACGAGGGTTATACTATGACCCAGGATACCTACGACGTAGACCAATGAACTTGCGAAATTCGTTGAGCTACGGATATTAAGCAAACCGCATGATCACTGGACAATAGTTCCTTACGGTGCAAGCTCCCCATTTCCTTCCCTGCTCAATGGCCAAGATCTCTACTACTCTCATGATAGGAGGACAACCTCGGGCGCGAAATGCACCAGCCCGTCGCTCGGTTGCATCCTGCAATACCCGGGCGAGGTCTTGGTCAGTAAAAAGACCATCGGGACCTCGTTGCAGTCTAATGCCAACTGGATCACGAAACGAGAAACGATACATGGATCGTAGGACACACCCGTCGAATGTCCAGGTCTTGACATCGCCAGACGGCGCAATCTTTTCTCGAATAACTTTCCTAAACCCCTCGATAGTCACCTGCATGACAATGCATCGAGTTTGTACTACAAGCGACGAGAAAACAGCATACCGTTGTCGGGTCTTTACTCTCGAAGAGTTTTCCAAACAATTCATTCAGCCACTTCTCATCTTGTTCACAGATGGAAGCGTGCCAATGATAGAGTAAGTTGAACTCGATGGAAACCGCGTTTCCTTGCCCCCGAGGAGATACATGATGATCGGATTCGCGAAATGCCTGTTGGTCGAAGCCACAATCATCATCCATTCTCCGCAATCGTCCAATTGAATAACAACTTACGGCAAGTGGGTCAAGGCGCCAGGTCAGGCCGTCCCTTACAAGTCCCAAAATGCCGCCGACATAATCTGAAAGGATAATCTGCATGAAGAACGCAGCATTGACCATCCTTGCTCTATGGAAAATTTCGTCATCTTGCGCAAGTAGAGAGGTCCTCTCGTCAGGCGGAGGCGAGGTGAATGAGCCACGCTCGTTGAGATCTAGTATTTGCTGCGCGATATACTATCACAACATTAGCGCGGATACATGCCAAAAGAATCGAGTAAGAGACGCACATTGTGATGACGACTGAAGAGTACAGCAAGGGCGCAAACGGAGGGCGGCATGAAGTGTAGACGGCTATCCGCGAAAGCATCATTCCAGATCTTCCCGGTACCATCTTTTTTCCGCATGCGATCAACCTGCTCTATGCTACTCCCGTAGACAATGCTAAGGTCGAGATAGCTACTCGCATCATTAATCGTCCAGTCCGACGAATTCGTGTTGAAGATGCTGTGGATAATAAGATCTGCGAATGCGAAAAACAAACTTGACAAGCCACCAGGGTGCGGGATAAAGTCGTTGTCTCGCCGACGTAGGAGACGTTCGAACACCACGCCTGGGTCAGGGAGAGAAGGAAATGTCTGGATATGAGTAGAAGGCACAGATCGCGCGTAAGGTTGACCGGCTTGTCCGAGAGACGGGAAAATGACACTGTAGTTAGATCCATCCGCACTGCGGAACGCGTACGAGACGGTCTGTTCTCCAACGACGGTTGATTCAGATGAGGCGTTGCGGAAGGTAGAAAGGAACCCAGTGGGAGGATGGGGTAGGTCCTTGTATACTATGGCGGACGTAGGAAGATCACAGAGGATCACAGAACTGGCGACCTACATAAATTGATGACATGCTGCTGTACTATTTTGGCAAAAGTTGAATCGTCGGGAAGGCGCGACATCAGCACCAAGACTTTCTCGAGCTAAATCGTGCTATGAGCTCAGCGAATGCAACGTCATATGAAGTACTCGCAAGAAACTCTCTGTCGTTGATTGTGCCATGGAGGTTGCCTATAGCGTCTGCAAACGCCGGCTACACGGCGCATGGGAGAAGCATGAATAATTATGTGCGGTGACGGCAAAAGACTCACCAAGTCGTCGGCGGTGAGGGGCGGACCACGAAGGGCGATTTGCTCGAGGTCACGCATACTCCTGCCAGAAAGATGTGTGTCCGAGGTGGAGTTGTCTATACTGGATTGTACTCGAGAGAGTAGCAGCTGCAGCGCACTCTGCACTATTTTCGTGCCGCCGCGAAAACCATTGGATTGCGGTTGCTGCATTGATATCGGTTGGTGGTTGGAGTAGGCTTGGGTTGAACAAGGAGAGCAGTCTAAGAAGTTGAACACCGAGGAAGTTGAACTTGCGTGCACGGAACCACTCTCAGAATGGGTGTGTGCCAATGCAATGAAATTGGCATCCTGGAATCAGCATAGTTAATGGGTCTGAGTGTGTACCAAACAAGTCACTGCGCGCAAAAAAGCAGTCTGGCGTTTTGACGTGGCATATGGTAGTGTCTTGGGTTGACAGGTGCGCAAATGCTTCCCAAATTTCGAATGACAAGATGCTCGACTGGCGCTTAGAAATGGGGAACAGTCTTCGAAAATGCACTGTGAAGCAAGCGCGGAACATAGTTCAAAACAGCCTGTTTCAGTTCGTTCAATCAGTATACAACCGAGTCACATTGGCTTCCATGCATGTCGCCAGCCGATTGTCCGTTATTGTTGGGGCGTCTCTAAGAAACATGTTCGTCAGCAATCACACCCACGCCAAGCATGGGTGATCAACTAGATTTCTTGTCGAGAATGATTACGATGGGATGGAAGTGGAACCTGGCCAACAAAAGACAAGATACTATCACAGCACAGGTCCCGTCTGAAGTAGTGGGTGACCAGTAATTAGAATACGTACGGAAAGTCTCATGATAGTCGTCAGGAATAGATGAGATAATGGTAAATTCTACATGACTACACAACACGAATTTTGCTGCCAGGACACTTGTTAATCAAGAATTAGCACGATGAATACCAAGGCACGAACCTTCTTCGCCGTCTTATAGAACATCTTTGTCTGCGAGGACAGTGCATTGGAGCGCTCGACTAAGTTGTCTAGCTTCTCGCCCCGTTGAAGGACAGACTCGATCGTCTTGTGCTGAAAGACTGGTGTCAGAGAACTTGACAGTGAGATTTGCTAATCTAAACGTACCAGTACAATCTTTGTCTCATCTAATTCCTGTTGCACTCTCATGATGGTATCCGCTTGCCGAGGGTCCTGATACTTGGTGAGGTATGTCTGGATGTCGGGGAACGAAATTGCCGAAGGGTTGGAGAAGGCGGATTGAGGGACTTTGGCGATGAATTCATCCAAAATCTTCGTCAAGAGAGAGAATGCGGGTCGAACGGGGTATTCCTGGTCGGTTATTATGACGGCTGTGACACAAAGCATGACACGTAGCCAGCAAGTGTGAGCCAGAGTAGGCGAGAAGTGGCAGCTGACTGACCTGCAAGTTGTTCTGCTCCACCACGGTTGAATACATGGGCTGTATGGTTGTTCTCTTGCACGCTCTGACGTTGGCCCTGTGCCGTTCTGTCGACTACGGTCTTGGTGAAGAACGTCAGGAATTCATTGATGGAGCCTCTCTGGTAGAAAGAGAAACTTGAGACGTCTGAGGCCGTGCTTAGGGCCGTGCTTGGTGATCCTGGGGGTGCAAGGATGACAGAAATCGAGAAGATCTTCATGGTCGAGATGGGGGTTGGAGAAAGAGATTTGTGAAACGTAAACAAGCAGATACGCGCACTGTGTACCACGGCTTGGCAACTGCCAAATGCGCTGCATTGAGCTCCAGGTATGTCTTTGGCTGCGGCTGGTCTCTGGATAATCCTCCTCTGGCTCGTCATATACGCCGTAAAATATTCCTGCAGACGACCAAAGTTCTTACTACCGTTCTCACTAAACCGCAGACTGACCACCGAGGTCACCGTGAAGCATTTGAACATACGTCTCAAGACTGATGCTTTCAATGTCTTCCATGACGAGCTATCCACCCGGCTGTCTCCAGATAAGTCATGGATCTTGAGACCGATCCTTCTGCGGTTGTATGATCTGGGCAGTTTCGTTGGTGTCATTGGGATGCTGCTCGGGTTCTACCTGCTCTTCCTTACCGTCGCGTCCTTGTCTTCAGAACTCCTACACACGGGACAGGGCGGTCACCACAGCGCCAGCACAGTCACGAAGCGGGGGCTAGACCTTGTTGGTGACAATACTCCACCTGAGTCCGATTCGCTCAGGATCAACCCTATTGTAAGCCTTCCGTTGAGGGTTCGAGGTGGTCCAACATCGAGCACAGCTCAAATTCACTAGATACCAGGGTTAACTGTTCCTCTCAGTCATTTACCCTTGATTCTCGTGGCGTTGGCCGTCAGCCAAATTGTCCACGAAGCCGGGCATGCCATCACCGCAGCGCTGTAGGTAAATTGCCAATGTTCAGCAAAGTAAGAATTGACACTGTGGACAGTCACCGCATACCAATGATTTCTTGTGGAGTTGCTGTCACATTTCTCTTGCCGTCCGCGTTTGTCACTCTCCCCGCTGCCCGGCTTGAGAAGTTACCTCCTCGTGACCGCTTGCAGGTCGTGTCTAGCGGGTGTTTCCACAACCTTGTACTTTTCTGTTTGTTGTTATCCGCAGCTTGGTCGGGTGTAGGCTTCTTGCCTACTTGGATCCTCTTCCAGGATATTTCTGCTCTGGGAAGGCTCGTAGTCGCCGTCGACTACGTCAGTGCGTCTATTTTTCTTAGCATTTCACGTACTCAGTGACTGTAGGATTCGCCATTGGTGACACACCTCCCTGTTGATACTCTGATAACCAAGACAGATGATTCCCCGATGGCTTCTGTGTCGTCGGACGATCCTTGGGGTCGCTACCTACTCTCCCCTTCCTCGGACTCTCTGCAGGGCTGGTGTACCGACAAATCTCTTCTTAACAAAGCATTTGGTGAGTGGGTCAAGCACGTTGTCGGGCTAGCTGTTGTTTATCATCTACGAAAGCCCCGACATGTGCCAGCATTGGTTCACACTCCTGTTTTGTATCCAAAGTGGATGAAACAGAACAGTACGAATTAGATCCTGTCCGCATATTCACAGAAAACCTGGCACGGTGCAACTCTTCTGCAGAATGTTCGTCAGTTGCGTCCTGCGTGGTACCTCGTCGCGATCAGCAGCTTGTACGGATCTCAGTCCTGAGGAACCATGGAGCTACGGGCATAGAGGATATAGTCGTTTGGAAGGGCCCAAAGGAGGAGATCTGGGAACAAGGTACGTGAATGCCGCCAAGCCGTTATGAATCCGTTGAGACGATCTCTCTTTTTACTTAGTACAAGTTGGTAATCTGCGCTCCCGGTTTTCCCTCGTGTCGTATAAGCTTCTAAAACTCGCTTCTGCTTTCTTCGAGTGCGTGCGGCTGTTGTGGTTCACTGCACAGAGTGATTGACAAGACATTATAACAGATATATGAAGATTGCGAGTCTTTCCCTTTATCTCGTGAACATGCTCCCGATCACCGCATTAGACGGATATCAATCACTCGTCGCATTATTACAGCTTTTCTACGGTCGGGTTAGTGATGGCTTAGAAACTATTGATCTTGAGGCTCTCAACAACTCAACGCGGTCAAGTCGCGAGGGGAATGTGCAAAGGGCATGCAGGACTTTCCTCAGTTTCTTGGCATTCCTTCTGGTAGCATTGTGTGGACTCCTGGGTACTATTAGCTGGGCGAGGAAATGATATGAGCCGTTTCACGTAGATGTAGCAATTATCGCATCCATAAGACGTCACTTCGCTGCACGAACCAGTGCCCGAACGAGTCCATCACGCTAGTCTGTCGGATATCACCTTTCATTCAATCAAATTTGAGGTGTTGAGTTCAACGTTCTACATGGTTCACCGTTTGACCTATACCCAGCACCTGCGATAGTGCCCAAAGCATTCAGGAAGCACGGGAATTGGACAGACATGGGCAGTTACATTGCGAAATTTTGGTCGAGTCTCTGTTGCATGGTACGACTCGTGCATACAATGCATGGGCATACAAACAATGATCTGTGTGCTGTTGCGCATCGAGGTCCTCTGCTCCCCCACGCGCTCACCACCTCATGAATTACGAGAAAAAGTATGTCAAACAGCCGCATGATGGTTTACTTCTTCTTTGCTGGCTGGGACAAGTCCACCACATTCAAGCCTGGAAAGTGCGACATCGTCACTCGTAGTCCTGGACCGCGACAAGCACGCGCAGGCGTACCTGGAGGAAGGCTCTGCCGGAGCTTCTCAGCCTTTTCTGGGTCGTCGATGGAGAGGGTGTAAAGATATCTTGAGCACCGAACTTTGAACTTGGTCTGAGCCTTGCCGGTCGGCGTTTTTGCAGCGACCTTCTTTATCCGGGCCTCTGTAGATAGAAAGGTGCAGCATGGGCGGGGAAAGCGAAGGAATCAGATGAGCGTCGCTCAGACCGTGAATTTACTTTAATGCTTACGCGTAGCGTCCTTCCGCCGCGCAATCTCGATGAATTGTTTGATATCCCGGATTTCCTTAGGCTGCGTACAACGTCAAGACACGCCAAATGAGTTGTATGGAAATGCCGCGTACCATGGCGAACGAGGTTCTGATGTTTCCTATGTCCTATCTTCGACAGTACCCTGAGTGAATGAGTGGCTGAACTTTAAACTACTAGTTTTGCGGGATATTCCGGTGGTAACTTCATATTTCACACCACTGGCACCACACGTCGACTCACTGAGTGAATGTGCTCAATCAGAACGGTTATAGCCTGAGGGAACCAAGAAACCTCATAAATTATATCATCTACTAAGGGTAGTCAGGAAAATAAAGGGCGAAGGCTACAAGCTGATACAAGACCTAATAATTACATGTCGTGGCGAGTAGCAAAGCAATGGGGGGCGGCGTTATAAGAATATGAAAGTCGTAGATTTAAATCGTCATGACGGCTTGAGCTTGCGTGGGGACCCAGCAGAGGAGGCTCCGGATGTGCTGGTCGCATCGCTGATCACAGAAGACGCCGGTCTATTGATACGACTACGGAGTCGTTCCACCTCACGCTCTAGGCTGGATGCATCATGAACATCAGCGTTCACATGAAAGGGTAGTTGGCCTACGTCAAAGTGCTTTGTTTGGCTTCTGCAGCTTGTAGCTCAAGTCGACGGTTGGCACGGACCAATTCACTCTCAGAGGATTGCTGTACTGTCGTTCAGCGGGGAGACTAATGGAAATAGAGTCGACCAACCATTTCATCAAGTTTCTGACGGAAGGACTGGAACTGGGACTCAGAAACTTTCCGGTCCTCTTCAAGCTTCAAACGATGGCGTTCACTCTCTTGGAGTTGTAGCTGGATATCTCTGACCGCTTTGTCGGAAGAACGAACTGGTGTGCTGTGTCTCTTGTCATTGACGGCTTGGCTGAGCTGAGTAGTAAGTTCTTCGACGCGAGCTCGTAACTGGCGAATAGTCGCGTTCGGCTGAGGGGTGCTAGTATACGATTTCGTTTCCAGGTCCACGATCCGGACATTGAGGTCCTTAACTTGCTTTTCCAACTGAGCCTGTGAGGGACGTAAGAAAAATGTCTCTGGAGTAAAGAAAGGTCCACAGACGTTTCTTCTGTCCAGCTCTGTATTCTCCATGCGGATTTTATCGAGCTCCGATTGGCTTTCTGCAGCGTGGCTTTCTGCAGCTTTCATGCGGCCGAAGGCCATAGAGACACGATCTTCTTGCTCTTCCAAAGAACGCTCAAGATCCTGCTTCTCGAGCTGAAGTTTCTGTAACTCTCGATCCGAGGTTACCTTCGTGGCATCAATGTGGTCGAGTTTGATGCCCTCCAGTTCTGCTTGTAATGCGCGCCTCGCCTTTTGGAGCATCGCGCGGTCTGCTTCTGCATCGTTCAAAACGCTCCTTAGCTCACGAACTTGAGAGTGGAGAGAAACAATCTGTGCTTGCTGATCAGACTGCGCCGCGGTGGAAGTCTCGTACGCCTTCGTCAAGTCTGCGATCTTGGTGTCCAGTCGTTCCCTCTCCCTCTTCCACGCGCCACCATTGTAAACTTCCTCGTCGAAGCGTAACTGCAGTTCGTCGTAGTCCGAATGTATCTTACGGTTGTCTTCACGAAGTCGGGTCATGGTGTCACGTTGCGATTGAAGCTCTGGAATATGATGAGAAACTGATTGAGAAAGAGAGCGATCAAACTATACCTTCACTGAGTTGCGCAAGCTCAGCTGGGAACATATGAGTATCCGTTCACATGATTGCAAAAGGGTAATCACCTTGGTACTTCTTTCGGGTCTGATCACTGGTAAAGTCACGCTCGGCAAGGTCCTTCTGGTGCTGGAGACGTTCGTCTTGAAGTTGTTGGGCTAGACGGCGCCTATGGATACCAAGTTCAGAGGACTCCCGATCCTCTTCCTCAATCTGCTGTTCTAATTCCCGGAGTTTGTGTTCCGTAGTTTGTAGCCTCTCTTCGATCGCCTTCTTCTCCGCAGCAAGGTCCAGATGTGTCTTCTCCGAGTCGGTGAATGCTCGACGAGCTATCCGGAGTCAGCTCGTGCGATAGAAAGAGTCTCTCTGCTCACCAAATATTTCTGCCTGTTCTGCCTTTGCCTGCGCAACCTCAGCGTCTTGAAGCTTTGCATTGTTTATTGTCGCCTTTTGTTTGTACGACTCGATTGCCTGTTGCAATTCTTTACATCCGGATTAGCCAAGGTCGGTGCTGGGATTGGCAACACCCACCTGATTGCATTGCGATCGCAGCGGCCGAAGTTATCTGCAGCTCTTGGAACTGAACCTGAAGCTGCCTGTGCGAGTCTGCTTGACATTAGAATATACTTTTTTTTGGTGAAGATGGACAATCGTACTAATCGCATCGTTCTTGGAAGCAATCTCGGCGTCCAGCTTGTCGTGGACACCAGCCAGCTCTTCCCGAGCCTGTCTCCGGACCTCTTCCAGTTCAAGCTGTAGGTTCCGTTGCTGAGACCGCTGTCGAGCACATCCTGTCGTGAATGCTGGTTCCACCACACCTCAGAAAGACGTACGAGAGCTTTACGAGACTCTTCAAGGCGAGCTGTAGATTCATCTTTGAGGGCAGGCGGGGAATTCGTTGAATCTGGCGTCCGAATAACGGCACAAAACTGGCGTGCGAGCTCCTCTTCAGCGATTTGAAGTTCGCGAACGAGGCGAGAGCGGAACGCCTCGTCCATTGGCGTGTCCTTCATGATGAGGTCGAGTAACTCCTTGTGCTGACGCTCAACCTGAGCCTTGATCTTCGAGACCATCCCTTGCACGGTTTCTGCATCTTGAAGTTTCTCCTCCAGCTGTGCTATCTTCAGCGAATACTCACGCTGTAGTGATGCGTTCGGTGGGCTAGCATCAATCTCCTCCGCAATCCCGGAAAGCTCGTTTTCCAAAGCGAGCTTCGACCGCTGCACCGCAGACAATCGATCACGAGATGCTTCCAACTCACCCTTGACACCGTTAAGATCAGCTTGAAGGCGTCGATTGCCAGATTCCGCCACTTCTCTGGCCTTCCGCTCAGATTCCAAAGCCGCCAAGGCCTTCAGCGCCCTTTCCTCGTTAACCCGAGCTGTCTTTTCGATGGCACGGAGTTCGACCTGTTCCATCTTGTTCTCGCGTACGAAGTCTTCGGCCTCACGGGCCAATGCTAACTTTGCCTTCTCCAAAGAGCGAATGTATACCGCGTTCTTCTGCAGTTCCTCTTGAGCATCCTTGAGCTGCTGGTCGGTGACTTTCTTCGCCTTCTCGAGAACGTAAACATGCTCGACAATCTTTTTGTCCTGTCGGGACTCTAGTTGCTTGATCTCCCATTCCTTGTTCTTTAGGTCGGTCAGAGTCTTGTTGAGAGCTGCATCCATCTTGGAGAGACGGTCTTGATCCAGAGTGAGCTCCCTCTTTTGGTTGGTCGCAACCTGGTGAAGTTGTTTATACTTCGCCGTTTCGGCTTCCAGCTGCTTACGAGCTTGCTCGGATTGGCGTTCGATGGCGTGAGCTCCTCTCTCCAACTGTAGAACCGTGTCCTCAAGCTCATGATATTTACTTTGGGATGAAGTGAGCTGTCGCTCCAAGGACTGAAGCGGTTCAAGTTAGACGCGCGCGAATACGTTTAGGTTACGGAATGAGATACTCCACCTCTTTGGCCTTCACGGCCTCCGCGAGTTGTGAGTCCGAGTCGATCTGCTTCGCGCGGAGTGCCTGCAGTTCCGACTCCAATGTCCTCTTCGACTTCTCCATAGCTACCGCCGCAGCTTCAGCCCCGGTGACCCGCTCGCTGGTGGCCCTTTCGCGCTCAAGCAGCGACATGTGGGAGCTCTCGAGCTGGGCATACTGACGGCTAACCCTATCAACCTCGAGTTTGAGCTTGCTTTCATTGTCAAGAGCAGTCTTGCGGAACGCGTTCAGCTGACCCTGAAAGTCTGCGACTTGGCGTCGGAGGT
Organism: Xerocomellus intermedius; assembly: GCA_038090955.1. Lineage (NCBI taxonomy): Eukaryota > Fungi > Basidiomycota > Agaricomycetes > Boletales > Boletaceae > Xerocomellus > Xerocomellus intermedius. Next base: position 24,160 of record JBBPNP010000316.1, read on the forward strand.
CAGCAAGCTCCTCGTCCTTGCTCTTCTCGACTTCACGTCGGCGTGTCTCCTCCGTGGTCTTCGTTTCCATTAGCGCACGCAACTCGTCGAGCTCCTCCTGCAGTCTGGCCTTGGCGATCAAGGTGCGATCCACGTCCACCCTGTAGGCATCCAACTCTGCCCTTTGCTTTTCGGTCAAAGCACTAATCTCGATAACATCCTTTTGTAGCTGAGTACGCTCTCGCTTCGATGCAACGACTTCGGAGGCGAGACGAACGATGTCGTCCTCTTTTTTCTGGAGCATTGTAGAGTAGTCATTGGCGGTGCGGGTAAGCTCGTTTAGTTGTTCCCTGGCTTGTTGCGAACCCTTTTCGAGCTGGTCCACTTTGGTGTTGAGAAGTTCCCTGAAACACGAATGAGTTTGATTTCACGAGCATCACATCTTCCGATACTCACGTCGTGTGCAACTCACCAGCCAATTTCGACCGGAGCTCGTTCGTAGATGCCTCAGAACGTTCCTTGAGACGGGTGAAATCTTCGTCCCGCTGGGATACCAAAGTCGTGAAGTCCTCATTCAGCTTCTGTAACTCGTCCCGCTCATCTTGGAGCTGTCCCATACTAGTTTCCATTGCGGAAAGAAGGTCCGCAAATTCTGTCTCCTTTTTCTTCCACTCATTCTGCTGGCCCTCAAGCCGCACAAGGTGTTCAGCAGCTTGGTCGAATGCCTGGCGAAGATTCTCGTGCTTTTCGTCAGTTTCCTTCTGTCGGAGTAGGGCCCGGTCCAGTTGTGAATCCAGGACATCGAGGTCAACATGCAGAGCAACGATTTCCTCCTCCAGCTCGTTCTCCCGTTGCTTACTTCGCTGGAGTAAAGAGTCTTTGTCAAGCGTAAGGGCCCGCTCTGCCTCGAGTTCCTCGACGATCCTTTGTTTCTCTGCTTCCAACGACATCTTCATGTTCTCCAAGTTCTCTTTCTCCCGCTGGTCTCTCTCTGCCCGCTCTTTGATGAGCTGCAATTCCACTTCTTTTCGTCGGAGTTCTTCATCGTTGCGCGTAGCAGCTAGCAAGGGTCGGACCTATAGTTGCTCGACATTAGAAGGGGAAGCGTGAAGAGAGGGTCTTCAAACCTTTGTGTAAAGTTGCCACCATGGCCAGTCCTTAAGCTCACTATACACCCGAGCGTTGCGCTGAATAGTCCGAACAGCAATGGCACGATTAAGGATCTTCTTCATCTGTCTTCGCGCAGAGAACTTTCGTGCCACGGCCTGCAGCCTCGAGAAAACGTCATACAACAATGCGTCTCTGCGTTCTTCGAGTTCGGCAAGCACGCCCGCTTTGAAGAAAATCTTCGACGTGCCGACACGATAAAGCTCTTTGTCGAGCTCGAGAGCTTCCACCATGCGGAGACAAGCTTTCCGACCGTCCATGTAACCGCGCGGGATGATTCCGGGAGTCACGATCTCATAGCGCTGCCGGAACTCGACAAATGGAAGCCGATTGGGGTAACCGAGCCTAGCGATCCGGATACCTTCCAGTACACCATTGCAGCGCAACTGGTCGAGGACAAGCGGCACGTCAACTCGTCCTGGCTTCTTGTTGACATTGGGAACTATACACCGAACGAAATGTGGCTGAGTGGCATGCAGTTGGGTCATCAGCGACGCCAATTGTTCTTTGTGCCTTTGGGCTACGGTGCGGAAAGCACCTTTCTTGACACCGCGCTTCTTCCCCAAGGAGAACCCGACGCTCGAGGAGGGCAGATCAGAGAGTGGGCCGGGATAGTCCTGGAAAAGAGTTGCAACATAGGGTTGTGTGGATGCGGCGAGAACTCGAGTGAGGTTGTCATTCAATGGGTCCTTGTTCTTCTCCAGCCAACCATCGGTACGGTACTCGACTCTTCCGGCGTAATGGGTGATAATGAAACCTTGCTCGAACTTGGGGAGACTATACTTTGTACGGCCAGGGTGCAGCTGTTCTCCGGGAGCTAGATCTCCACTCCACAGATAATGCACTTTCTCTGTGAATGTGAGATCCGTTGCCTTGGGCATAATGCACTCCTCATCCAAACAGCTGAGGATACCGATTGTGCTGCCACCTCCTTCGATAAGGTCGATTGTCGGCTGCAAGTCAAGCTTGAAGTTCACGTAATCCCACTCGATACCCTCTCGAGAATATTCTTCCTGTTCAAGGACGAACATATGATGGTTGAAGAATTGTTGAAGTTTCTCGTTGGTGAAGTTGATGAGAAGTTGCTCGTATGTGTTGACCTCAAAGATCTCGAAACCCGCGATATCCAGTACACCAATGAATGTCGACTTGGGTGTTGGCCGATCGAGGGCGCGATTGATACGGTCAACTAGCGCACCGAACGATTTCTCGTACAGTGTCTTCGAGAGAGATGCAAGTTCATCCAAAGCCTGCTGACCGGTCCGTGCCTGTGCGACCCATTCGCGTCCGGCAAGCACTCTGGGGCGCAAGACAGCTTTCGTGAACTCGGCCAGCGGGATTCCCAAGAGGTGACAAACACGCTCTGCTTGAGAGGGGTCAACCATAACAGCGTCGTCAGCGCGCGTGGAGGTGATGGCAATGTTACCGATGTGGAGAACCGCTGCTACGATCCGAAATAGATCATACTGTTCCGCCTGAGTGAAGCCAACAACTTCGAAAGCATTCTTGGGGTTTGGTCAACAGGCCAATTTCTTGCGCGCAAGTAAGAAGGCAGGCTTACAACGAGAGTATCCCAGTCATCCCGATCATTAACACCATCAATCTCCCTCCTGCTCCGGTTCAAGAACTCATAGTCTTCGATGTTCCCATCTAGCAACAGTGAATCTGGAAGCCAGTAAACAATACGAAGGATATATGAAGCATTAACCCACTCACCCTTGAAAGAGTCGCTGGTAGACATCAGCTGGTAGAACACATGGAAATTCCGTTCCGCAGGACTCCGCACAACTACTCGACTCTTCTCCAGTAGATACCAGTCAATGTTGGCCCCAGAAATACTGCCATCAGGAGCGAAACTAATTCGGATGAATTTTCCGAAACGACTCGAATTGTTGTTCCGTTGGGTTTGTGCATTTCCAAAGGCCTCGAGGATAGGGTTGGCCTGGATTATTTGTCGTTCCAATAGACCAAGTCGTTCTTTAGCAGTCATGGTACTCCCAGATCCGGTTATTGATATACTCTTGTTTCTACTTCTAGGCAACCCGATTGATGGTATCGCCGAGTACGAAGAAGACATGGACGGTGAGTGCGTGTGTGATGAATTGGGAAGGTGGGCATCAGTTGCTATGGCCGAAAGGTATTGAATGACTTTCTTCGTGCTTTCCGTCTTACCCGCTCCTGATTCACCACTGCACGAATAATTCGTCAGTTAGACGTCACGGTGAAGGGCGCAAATTCAACAAACGTGATGAGTATACTCTGGTTCTCACGTTCGTCTTGCATGTTTATCCATGCACGTTCCGCGACCGCAAATATATGTGGTGGGTTTTCATCCCGTCGTTTGTTGCGGTATTGTTGAATGATGGCATCGGTATAGAGTGGCAAGTTCTGGTAAGGATTAATGGCGACTAAGAATAACCCTGAATATGTCTGTGGTATGAGTGTTAGCTCATGAACCGGTAAGACGAACGAGCCACGGATGTCCAGGAATGATGCTGTACGTCTCCAGGCTTACACGACTTGAAAGTGGAGAGCAGACTCACATAGATTGCTCCAGATCCATACCTCAGACGGAGATTGTGAACAACACTAGCTTCGTTCAGAAACGTGAGGTCTGCGATGTCATCCACACGGTCGAACTTTGGGGGGTTCATCTTGGATAAGGCATAGAGCGGAACTCGGCGTATCTGAACGGAACGTAAGGAGAGGTGGCAAAGCAAGTATGCGGAAGTCAACCTCTCCGCCCGAAGACATGATAATTTCAGCGGTCTCTTGGTCCTCTTGATGGACCCAGCCAGCAAGATAGCCCTCCTTCTCGTCTGGTACCCACACCCATTTCTTCTCGTTGAATTCAGCTTGGAGGGCAGCGGCACGGGCAGCCTCTGCGCTGTGAGAGTTCCGTAATCCATTCATGTTTGATATCGCGGTCTACGGTCGGGAAACGCGTGTTTAAGATCACGAGCCAGTGTGAAACCGTTCAACGGCCCTAGGGTGGGTACGGGTATGATCAACGGTCGTGTATTGGGTATCAGTGTTAGAAAGCGTAGATCGAGCGTCGCTGCCGTGAGTTGATGAGTCTAGCCCTGACGCGAGCGCCAACAAGCTATTGGTAGAGAATCAAAGGCCAAGCTGGTGTTGGGTTCAAGCCGCTATCCGCTCATTCAAACCAACTGCCTTTCCCAATCTGTCCTGTTTTGGCAACTCGGGAAGTGCCGTCTGGGGTCAGCGAACCTCTCGACTCCCGCTTGTCGAAAGGGAACAGAAGGAACCGTTGATTCGATAACAAAAGAGCGACACCACTAAAATTAAGTCGGTAGAACGTGATTATTGGGAGGTCAAAGAATGAGTGTGGCAAGTAGTAAAGTATTATAATTATAAAGCGAACGTGGAAGTGATGTTGCGTCCGGGTGACACTGAAGAAATTAGTAGGCCTACCGAGGGCTGGAGTCCATTTGAACGTTTATCCTTTGCACCGTTGATATCTTTGTATCGAGTCACCTCACAGTAGTCTCCCGTAGGCAGGAAGACAGTCGATCTTCCTCTTCCAAGGAACCTCACAGTAGGAGATATGCCGTCGACTAATCGGACAACGCCTCATCAGTCTTTATCATTAGGCCCCACCCCCCCCCCCCCCTTTCTGAAAGTCCCCGTATTATGCCGCTGCTTCACCAGGATCCTG